>JABCKS010000650.1:0-14204 GCA_018851325.1 Termitomyces sp. DKA19 | reverse complement strand
TCTAGGAACTATTAGGACACCTTTAAAACACTCTCAAAGCCCTTTGGGACTTCTGCCAGGGCCACCTCTAAAAGCTCTGAGACCTGTGACTTGGGCTATAACCTTGGGACTACTTAGAGTGTAACTCCATCTCAAGCTCAATAGGGATTCAACTCCCCCCTACACATTTCTGTTATCCTCAAGATAACAGCTATCTCATCTTATCTCCTTCACCTCTCCTTTTATTTATCTTATTCCCCATCTTATTCCACTCCAATCCATCTTATTGCCTTATCAATCTTATCTCATCTGATCTTTTCACCTTATCTAGGCTGGAACTAGGAAAGAAAATAAACATTACAAAAAAAAAGCCTAAAAAGATACAAGAAAAATAAAAAGAAAAGACTACAACTATATACAAAGGAACTCTACTAAACAAGAGCTCACTCCCTCCCCTCACCTAGCCACCCTCCCCTTGCCCTTTGCCCTTCTCCAAGCCCTCTCTGCCTCTTGGAGATCCACTACCTCTACCTTATCATCCTTTTCTATAGTTGTATTCCAGAGAGGGGACCTAACAATCCTTGCTCCCCCCAGAGCTCTGCTGATAGTGTGTTCTAAGTCTCTTTATACATGTTGTTTAGGGGTGGGCAAAGGGTCCACAAGACTTTGTACCTCCCACTCCAAGGGCTCCTCCAGACCCATCACCAGCTGATGATAAGCCTCCTTCAGGCACTCCAACTCCTCCATCCTCTACTTAATCTCTATGGGCAGGCAGTACTCTGGCTAGATCTGACAAAGGCCACCCTGGATGAACACACAGGCAGTGGTCACCCTATTCAAAAAACTCCAGTAGGCCCAGGCCCATTTTGGAAAGAATGAGTCTGAACCCCAAAGTATATAGTGGAACTTACCCAGGTATATAAGGCAGTGCTCTGTCTGCCAACTCACTATCCAACCCCATGCCCTGCCCCTCCCAATTGCCTGCTCCTGCTGCCTCCAAATGACTCTCCCTCACTCTATCCTGCCACTCAAGCTAAGACAGTGAGGAAAAAGGCCAGGTGGTCTAGAAGTCAGCTAGATAGAGGTGCCAATCTGCACAGACTAAGCTAGGTAAGGGTGGAATGGTCTAGAAGATTAGTCCCCTTGCAATGGGGTATATAGCAGTGACATAGATTATAATGAGCTCTATAAATATATAACTTCTTGAAATTAATATAGCTCAACCACTACCAGCACAGTTTCTAGTCAACAACAGTTTATATATTGCACTAGCCAATGAACAAATTCAAGTGGGCAATATTGAAACTCAGCACATTTCCTGTGCTAAAAACATTGCTGACATCTGTATCAAGCCATTACCCAAGTCACCTAGAATCACTTCATATCCCTCATGAGGATCAAGAATGTTAACAACTAGGCAATTCAGGGGGAGTGTGTTAAGCAGACAACCCTTCAGCCTATGACTTATACATATGTCCAGGGTCATTACTATATCCGAAATGTGTGCCAAGCCACACTGGTATTTACTAGTCTTTGCTTTGTTTATACTTATTTTGGATATGCAAATACTTCTACCCTTAGTCGACTACTTATCTTGGAGTGACTGAGGATGAGTATACCATTCAATTATTCTTAACTTGATCCATGACTTACATCTATGTGTAGACTGAAACTGTGTTCTACTCTACAGGCAATAAAATCTCATTCAACTACTTATCTTAGAGTGACTGAGGACTAAAACTGTGTTTTACTCTACAAATCCTACCCCTGATATGCACACTAAAGGTATATATGCTTAGTGTTGACACATATTGCCCCCAGTATAGTACGCGACGACTGAGGGTAAGTGAACATACATACAGATGATGAACATTACACTTACCGAGAACGTTACCTAGTTCAGAGTACTTACTCACGTTCTTAGGAGTCAACTCCTGACAACGTATTATTAAAAGTGTTATGGATATGAAGAATATGATACAAAGATTTCTTTTCCTCCATGTCGCCATCACTTGATAAATTATGGATACCAATGGCCTGAAGATGTTACCTCGCTGGCAAAGGGTGGCGTTCCTTTTTCCCTTGCACACTTGTTTTGATGATAAATTTATACACTAAACGAATCAAAATTGGACATTGTCAGCAAGTTCATCAAATCGAAATTGATTGATATTCGTGGATATTCGTGAGATTGATACGGAAATTTCTGTCCAGAGAGACGGGGAGTTGGGCCTGTTCTATAGAGGTAAAATGAGTCAAGAGGTTGAATCATTGTATAACTACTTTACATCGAATCTCTTGCAGAGCCGTTAGCCAATTCAAGGTGGCGGAGTCGTAGGTATTGCTGAGGACTCCGTAATAAAACTTGAAGGCAAGTAACTTCAAAGGAGAGGAACTAATCGTGCCAGTTAACATATATATTGTCATTCATACTACGACCAATCATGGAGAAAAAGATTTGGTTTAGCCACATCCCGACGGAACCCAACGATGTGAGAAAATCTACATTTTGTCGTCATCGATGACAGAAGATTAGATTACACTTTGGGTCACTGACATCCGCTCCTCGAATCAAAGTGATCATGTGGTATATGTGTACATGTCTACTGTTTCCGAGGTGGAGAGATTATGAGAAAAATGAGATCTGATTAGACATATGCAGTAACCGAATTGAGCGGAATACGATCGTCGTCATCACGGCACCGAATAGATTCAGTAAATGCTCAATATTCTACGGCGATCTCAATTGAGATCACCGGCTAATTCCTGCCTCAAAACCAGTATGTCGAATCCATGATAACTTGTTCGTCCTGTCACTTTCCACCCACTCCTCTTGTAAAAACGCAAGGCGACTTGGTTATAGTCGCTGGTCGTGATCTCGAGTGCATGAAGTTTGTGATCTCGCGCATGCAAAGCGAGAGCGGCCATGAGTTTTGCAGCAACGCCATTGCCTTGATACGCTGGTGCAACAAAGAGTCGCCGTACATCACCGACGGTGGGATCCGTCCGGAGGCTTTTATCTGGGAAACTGGTCAGCATACATTTGGGGAGCTGCATTGATACCCACTCAAACCAATACAACCAGCAAATTCTCCCTCTACCTCAGCCACCCAAAAACCACTTGGACCTCTCGATATACAAGCTCCACTTTCTGTAACATGCAAGTCGAAGGATTTGACAATGTCTTTGAGCTCTCCTGTCAAACCCTCTTCGAGAAATATTCGGAATAAACGTTGGACTTGTCTGCGTTGATGCCACACATAGAGGGACCTCAAGAGACATAGGGCGCCAAATCCTGTCTGAGTCCAGCGTATCATTTCTAGTATTCCCCCGCGCATGACTAGGAAGGAGGGGATTATATGCAAGAAAGCGATAGGGCCAATTGCAAGATATATCGCACGGTAAACATTGTGTATTGACATTCCTCTTTGGTATGGGGAGCCCCCTTTTGATATGTCAGGTTGAGTTGCAAAGACAAGTCAGGATAAATTGTACACACGGCCAGTCATCGTTGCGTCAATGAAATTTCGCTGAATGTGCGCCAAGTCATTTGGGTGGTGATACTGCCTGATTATTACACCTTCTTTCTGCTCTCGAGATTGTCTTGTGGTTTCGTTCATCTTCGTTCAGGTCAGGATGCTGGGAATGGGCCTCCGAGTACGATGGTTTTACTTATAAAGTCCCATCCAACACATGATCACGGCTCAAACACAGCAATGGGGCCCTTCAGCAGTAAGATTGAATTTGGCTCTGACAATTCCATCAGGCAATCCCATCCGATTATGACTCACAGGATGTAATGCTAGCTCATAGGCTGAGTGGCCTAGCATATTTATGGATGATCGGAGACATGCAAACGTGGGACGAGTAGGGCGCAGGACCAGGCAGGGATCGATTAAGTCGGAATAGAAGTAATACTACTGAAACGTCGAATTTTTAAAATGTGTCTGTTTGATGCCCGCGACCTTCGGGGCAAGAAACAATGTAAACCCTGGTCCGCATCAATCCACGATGTTACGATCACGTGGTATTTTTCACTGGCCCGCGTGATATCACCGTGACTTGTCCAAAGGTATCCTTACTGGTCGTCGTACACCCTCGTTTGCCTCCAACGATTTTCTCTGTAGTCCACGAATCCAATTCAATTTCTAAATATTCTTGACAACTCCTACGCTGAGCTCATAACGAGGTGGACGACTAGTCTATGGCTGGAGCCTTTAGTGGCCATCTCATCAATTCTTTCCATGCACAACAAGCCCGACATTCGGCCATATTTGCTCACAACTCAAACGTGATAACGAGTGGGGCAATGTCGTTTAACGCACAGATGCATGGGACACCAGTATCAGAAAATAAATCTACGGGCGAATACTCCTTCTCCTTCGGCTCAACGCAACCTTCATTCTTCAACCCAGAGCTCTCAGAGGCCACAGCAATAAAGATTGCTACGCTACAAGCCAAACTAAACCAGAAACTGGGGCCGGAATACATATCTCAGCGCCCCGGGCCTGGAGGTGGTCCAAAGCTCACCTATGCCGAGGGTTGGAAAATTATCAATTTAGCCAACGAGGTGTTTGGATTCAACGGCTGGAGCTCAAGTATTGTCAACCTGACCACAGACTTCATTGACTACAATGAAGATTCAAGGAGATATAACGTTGGCGCTACCGCAATTGTACGAGTTACATTGCGCGACGGAGTCTTCCATGAAGACCTTGGCTATGGTATGCTGGAGAATTCGAAGAGCAAAGGTGCTGCTCTTGACAAGGTACGTGAGATAATTCCCGTCATTCTGCATAATCTGACCACTCCAAAAGTGCAAGAAAGAGGCTGTGACGGATGGCTTGAAACGAGCGCTGCGCAATTTTGGGAATTTATTGGGAAACTGTCTGTACGACAAGGCATATACACAAGAGGTGGTGAAGATTAAGGTGCAACCGGTGAGTTCACTCTTGCTCTTAATGACTGAGCTATATGTGATGATCAATAGCCGAAGTTTGATAAGAGTTCATTACACCGTCGCCCTGAATTTGAAGAGACGAAGCTTGACCCCTCGACATCTACCTCGTCAGCGACCTCATCAAGACTGGCTAACATAGTCATGAACCTTTCCGTCAATAATACTGAGGATGTCAAACGCAATGTCTCTTCAACATCGTCGGCGCATTCGTCCAGACTAGCAAACATATCCGCCCACATCCCTTCTAATAACGTCGTCACTCCTCCGCATCCCGCAGATGAAACAGAAAAACTGATTAAAGCTACATCATCCGTCCCTTTGCATACACGCTCAGAAATCAATGCAGCTGCTGGGTCATCTAAGTCATCCGATACGACCAAAAATGACCTATCAGCGTCCTCATTTTCTGTTCGACCTGTGTTGAATAATGTATCGACATCGACACCAGTGTCAGGGAATTGTAGACCACACGAAAATCTTTCAAAGGGCGCCAACCTTCCAGCTGCTGTATTCGATTCTTTTAATGTCTCTATACCTTCAGCGGATACTCAAAATCAGGAGATCGTAAAGGAAGATGGTGACGAGTCGTATCACTTTGGCTCCGAGGACGACGCATTCCTAGCTCTCGTTGATCTTGGGGAGGGCGATCTCGGCCAACCTGTCTTACCTGAAACAGATCTCGGACGGCCGTTATTTGATGACAATGACGAAGCAGATGGTAGTCGATTCTTCTCGAGTGATGAGGTTCAGGCTCAGTCATCGGTACTCCGAGGAAAGCAACCGTATGCACCAGCACCACAAGCACCGGCGTCGATGGGGATGTTGTCGAAATTGTTGCCACTGAAACAACCTCAGCAACAACATCGAACATCAAATACATCGAACACTGGATCCAGAGACCCACAACAGCAATGGCGCGCACATGATCGAAACCAGCGACAGGATCAGCAGCAGCAGCGGCGCACATCCACCAATCAGATCAGCTCTGTATCGAACCACTTGTCTCGCAACGCGAACACAAAACAGAGTGCATCACAGAGAAGCCACCAGAATCAGAACCAGCCACCAGCGCCTAACAGTAATATGCCTTCAACGACAGTGACACGGCCCTCGACGCCATCGATGGGAGGATTTCATTTCCCGCCCGGCGTAGTAAGCTCATTTATAATATTATAACACATCTAATGCTGACATGAGATGAAACACGATGCAGGATCCTCGAGCGCTGCATGGTCAACGTTTGGCCTCGGGAATAGGGACGAAAAGACCGCTCGAATCTCTGTACGTTTCTACTATTCCTAGGGATTTTGGTCGATTGAGTAGATGCTATAGATCTTCCTCGACAAATGCTGAACTCGGCATGGGATCAAGTGTAGGAGGTTCTGGAGGGCATATCCAAGTAAAACGGGAAGTTCTCGGTCATCTGGACTTAGGGAATGGTGGGGATGTGAAACGAGCACGGAGATGAATGAGCTTGGACCAGGACATTTGAACTTCGATGGGTGTGTATAACAATATGATTCGCTTTTATCGTCTTGCATGCATTGTATCATTATATCATCAGGTCGCAATTGAAATCGCAATCGCTATTCATTGTTGCACTTCGAGTTTCAATATGCACATTGTGCAAATATGGCGACTATCTGCCGTGCTCGAATTACTCACTTGCTTCCGCGATGGCGACTTGTGAGCAACTCTCGTTTCTTTGTGCGTTATTTCATCCAACTACAAAAACTGACCGTCTTCCCGCTCTATCCACCACTCTGGTATCATGGTGTGTGTGGTCCGTCGACAAGTCAACCTGTCGGCTCTTGATAGTTTAATCACTAGTTTGCGGGCTCAGCCTTATTTTTGCTGGGACTCCTTACCGAGACCCCCATCCATCGCACACTACGCTCCTAGACTTTTCCCAAAGTCACCGGGGGTCTTCTAGTTGGGTAAATTTGCAATCTAGTCGGACCATGATTAATGGTCATCCATATCATATTGGCCGAAGTCGTTGCGATCATCGACCTTTTATGAGTCAACGCTGGCGTCATTACCAAACAAATCTCACAGGAAAATTACACTACATAGAATCTATATCCTGTCTGAAGTTGATTTTCATGGACTGGAACAATCTTTCTCACTTTACACGTACTTACATTTGAATATATTTGAAGTTGATCCTCATGGGCTTTCTCACTCTACATATGTAGAAGTACTGTTTAACTCATACTACCACATTCAAATGGCACTATTGTCAGATCTGGTCCGACAGTCATCGTCAAGATACTTTCTCACTAAATTAACCTCATGGAGACGCACCGTCACACGCGCACCAGACAAAAGTCCACGAACAACTCGGAGCAGAAAATGGTGTGCGCCGGTGTGCCATGCATTGTACATCATCCGGGTGGACAACGAGAATAACCGCGGTTCGAAGAGAGTTGAAGCACAGGGAGGGCGAGATATCCGTCGGGAAAATGATCTGATGTTCAGACGTCAGCAGGTGACCCTAGGATACACACTAGGATACAGAAGTTGATGCGAGGCCGGGCGACGGTACCTCCGGAGTACTCGGATGTCAAATGAAGTCATGGAAAATGCTCGGGCCCATACCGCGACGGGGAGAAGGGAAGAAAAAGGAGCACACGCTGTCACGGCGGTCGCTTGCCTCCGCGTGCAAAAATACTTGACGCGATGCTTGTTTATCGAAGTCGGTTTTGTATAGATGTTTCCGTCTGTGAACAGAAATAACAGAAATCTAACCAACAGATGACTGTTAAATCCAGTTTTCTCGGGGTTTACATGTGGTCATGCCAATCTTCGTGATGCCAACCCAAATTGTAGAATTTCTTGCTACGTGAGCACATGTACGCTCACTGTCGGATCGTGCATGGCTGATAAAGGCAATGCAAAACAGAACAGCATTATGGTTTTTTACGGCTTTACTTCGTTCCGATTATTGATTCGGCGCTTTGGTTCCTCGTGCATCAAATCAACTCCTGGTGCTGTGTGGAGTTTTTCTTTGGTATAGTTAAGTTAACATATGTAGAGTTTGTAATCGAAGTAACAGTCAATGTGAGAGTTCTCATCTGTTCAGGCTATGTAGCGCGTGGAGGTCTGTTTACAGCCATCGCTGTGGTTAACACGCCGATGGTCATGTATAAGTACTGGTGTTCTCGGAGAGTCCGAGTAGACCAACTCAAACTCCAAAACTCCAAAAACACTACAAAAACATGTCTTCGACAATACCCGTACTAGTTTTCAGCGTCGCGGCATTGATCATTTGTCTTTTTATTGTGATACACATGTACAGGAAGAAGCGTATGCTGAAAGCCAACCGTGATATAGAAAAGCTAAGTATGTATATCACGGCCGCTTGGCATAAGTCATATGCACATTTCTGACATATCATCGACTGCGCAATCTAGATATAGGCACAACATTCTCATCAGCGTCGAGCGAGACGGTACATAGCCTCTCGGGTGTCAGTTCACGACATGATGATCGGCATACGTATACCTGTCCTCCTCCCGTATATCGATATTCGTCGTCGACAGGAGGATTTAACACTCCACCACCGGCATTAGTAACTACACGGGGAGATGATAATTTGGAAAGGCTTCGTGCGGAGCTGGAGAGTCTCAGACGAGAGAGGGAGATATCACAGAGACGAGTGCAGATGCAGTATGAGCAGCGATACAGAGAGCCCCAGACAGAAGGATCGTATGGGGAAGGTCGAGTAGAGAGGCTTAGGTAGAGAGGCTTAGGGAGAGCGACGAGATGAGATGATGGTAAGTTGTCCGGAAGTAGTGTGTCGTCTGAACCAGTATACACCAGAATAATTAGTAGAACATTATCCTTTCAATGCTAATCGACTTATCGGAACTTGAGTAGCTTGAAGCTTGGAGCTTGAAACTAGGTTTGCAAACATAATGTACGCTATTGTACGCCAGCAAATGGTATCAACCGTAACGCATAACGCGGTCCAAAATTGTCCTTTATTCACCCTAACCGTAACGCATAACGCAGGCCCAGTTTTGCACAAAGGCCAATGCAGCGGTCCAGAGTTGTAGCTGTTAGGTTGTTGCCAGTGGATCGCAACGCGACACGACAGAACTGATGAACGAAGTTGTATTCTGGTATGTCGATACAATAGCGTACATACCTGATAAACGAAGTGAGAGAAGTAACTATCTACGAGATGCGGCGAGTAAGTACTACGGTCACATATGTACCGTGACACCCGCCCCCACTTGTAAGGCTTGTTTGTGATGTGGCTTGCGCCCTGGTATTAGACGTGTGTTACATGGGAATTTATCTATGCCACGCCGTACTATATCTAGGATCGATTTACGGACACTTCCGACAGATACTCCGGCCAGACACTTTTTCAGGTGTGCCAGTTACGCCCCGTAGCCACTTTACTACAGTTTGATTCCGCGAGCGTTCATACTACCTCGATTCAAACCCCGATTATGTACCATTGTTGTACACTGCCCTCCATTTTGACTGTTGTGCTTGTCAAGGTGTGCCAGATGGTAATCTGACAGGTCCCACCAATACTAAACCTCCCCACACCCAGAACCAGTGGACTAATCACATGGCTTATGTCAGGTGATGGCTGAGAGACTATGCCAATTGCCAACCCCACCCTCCCAGTACTTCTTAGTAAAGCAGACCTTTAACTTCCACTTATACTGTTTTGCTGATCTGAACCCTGGGACCCACCATTCCAATGGTTGATGGGCTGGTCCAAAGCTGCTGAGCTACTTGCTGATATATTAGTTTCATATATTTGTTGTTGGCCCTTCCAATTTTTCCAGATGCTAGGCCCTTGGATCTCTTCTGATCTGAAGAAAATGCAGGATACCTTAATCTCATCACAATGTTGGGAGACATTCTACAAAGCTGTGCAGCTTAGTGGAATGTCTTCCAACATAAAGTAAACTCAACCAACTCAAATGGCAGCAGATCAACCTCCAGTAGTAGCAATATCCTGGCATGAAGCCTTTGAGCTCAAATTCAATACAGGTTGGGAAGAAACATCACTAGCATGTGGTTACTGACCCTGGCAATTCCAGGACAGAGGGGAGTATCTACTGACTAGATTGGTTAGGTTTACTTTATGTTGAGAGACATTCTATTCAGCTGTCAGGTCCAGAGTACCTGGAAGCTCACCTCCAAGAGTGAGAACCCACTAGTTGGTTAGTCAATGACTGAAATGGGAATGTACAAATGTTCTGGGCTTGATCTGGGTGCTAGGCAATGTCCTGGAGTTGTTAAGGTGAGGGTGGAGGGGGTTGAAGTCTGTGGGGATGTTCCACAGACTGAGACAACTATACTGGTAAGTTGAAACAGAAGAGAAGATAGATAGATTGAGCAAGAGTAGAAGCAGAGAGAGTAAAGAGATGAGAAGTAGACAAAAGTATATAATATCAAGACTACCAACTGACTATAGGGTTCCAGAGCTATATACTCAAGGTTTCCAGGGAGAGTTAGGGATAGAAGGGGGTCTTTGGGTGAGTGGTACCTACCCCAGAGCTTGGCCCCTATTGTAACAGGGCCTGGATATAGTCCAAAGCAGGCCCCAAGGGTGAAGTTGCAGGGTGGGGTGTCTCAAGGCCAAGGTGGCCCCTAGAGATGCATTGGGATTTGAGAGGATGTCTTGCTAGTGATCTGGTGATATGTAAGGCATGTTCCAAGGGAGTTGTCAGAGTTAGGGCTCAGGAACACACAGGCCAGTGATCCAGTGATGCACAGATTGCAGGCAGGGTCTGGGTAGAGGGCAGGAACAATTGAAGGTCAGGCTGGGGGTTTTGGGTAGATGTTGGAGATGGTAGGGTCATTGGAGTGCAACTGGTGGGGTCCTAACATTACCCCCCCTTTAGGCATCAAGACCCTTGAGATGTGGCAGGTATTGTTAGTCCCTGGGGTACCTAGGTCTGGTGATCTCCTGAGAGTCTTTTTAACAGCTTGCTGTCCAATTTTTCCCAAGGTATTGCAATGTCTTCTAACTACAAGCATAGGACCCCAACTTCCTCAAGTACTGACAATGTGGCAGTCTGGGTGGTATATGAAGCATACTGGCTGGAGCAGGACCAGAGGTAGAAGAGAGGGGTGGTGGATTGTCTGTTTCATTGTGTATACTTATTCCACCTAGTTTGGGGAGCCTGGCTAATAATCTGGCAGAGCAACAGGAGCTGTAGGTGGCTGCCTTAGGGTCCTGAGCAATCCCTGAGCTGCAATGTGCTCCTGTTGAATCCCAGGGAGGAGCCCCAACTCAGACAACTTCCACACCATGGCCTCCTCATCAGAGGGAGGAGTACCTATTATGGGAGTAGTGTGAAGTGAATCAGCTGGTAAGATTGGCCCTGGGTTACTATTGCAGAGCTAACTTCCCTACAGTGTGATGCCTGTTGAGTTCACAGAGATTCCTGTGTCCTGTCTGTGCCAGGGCACTCCTGATGGGCCCAAGACATCTGTAATAAGTGCCAGGATTGACATGTTTGATGCTCATTCTGGGCTTGCTGGCAGGCAGGGTAGTGGGAGGGGGAGGTGGCTCTGGTTTAAATGCTCCAGGGTGCCCAATGGCCCTGTGTTGAGGTGGTGATCAAGATGCAGGCTCTGTAGGGGTGTTATCTGGTGGTCAGGTCTTTAGCAGACATAGGGACAGGGTGAGTGGGGGCATTGCTAGAGGTTTGGGGCTATGGGGAGGGAGTGCCCAGTCCTTTGATGGTGTGGTTGCTGGGCCTGGGGGTCCCCCTATTCCTGCCCTTGTTGGGGTTCCCTGGCTTGGAGGCAGGGTATAAGCATTACTATATATCTTTGGAGGAGGCTTTAGGTCCCAGACATTCTCATATTGGGCCCTCATCATTGTTCTTCTGGACTCCCACACCCTCAATCCAAACATTCTTTGACTTCCCTGACTCCCAAGTGCTATTGTCAAATGAGAAAGTGGCCTGTCTGCAAGAGGTTGAAGTGACCTAGTTGAACCAAAACCAGTACATAATGGTATAAAACCAGAAGTTGACCTATGAGCTGGTAGTGAGAATGGGGGAGTTGGATGCCCTTTGTTAGGTATATGAGGTGTTGCAGGAGCAGAGTCAGGAGGAGAAGTTGAGGTTGAACCAGGCAGAGTGGCAAGAGTAGGGGGCAGTAGAGCAGGGTGGCAGGGAATTGTCTGGGGGCATTGTCTGGAGATAGCAGGAGCTGACAAGCAGGAGGGGCTGGGCTTAAGGCTGGCTTGCCAACTAGCAGGCAGAGCATTGCTTTGCATTCCTTAGTGAGTTCCATCATATCTGTTAGGCTTTAGCTCATCCTTTCAAGGTGTGTTTGGGCTCATCCAAGTTTCCTGGATGGAGTTACTACTACTTAGGTATTTATCAGAGATGGCCTCTGGCAGATTCACCTGGAGTACTACCTTTCTGCAGAGATTGAGCAGGGGATAGAGGAGTTAGAGTGTCTAGAGGGGGCTCATTGCTGGCTGGTAATAGGTCTGGAGAGGCCCCTGAAGTAAGAGGCACAGAGCCTTGTGGACCCCCTATCTACACTCAATGACATTTATAAGAAGACCTGGGATGTGCTGACAGTGGTGCTCTGAGAGGGCATGGATTATCCAGCCCTCCACTGGAAGAGGTGGATGTAACCACAGAAAGGGGCAATAGAGTGGAGGTGGTTGATCTTTAGGAGGCTAAGAGGGAGGCCTGAAAAAGGACAAGGGGGAAAAGAAGAGTAGTTGGGTGAAGGGGGAGCAGGATCCTTGTTGGTCAAGGTCTGTTGTATATAGAGTCATGTGTTCTTGGCATCTTAGCACCTTTGTTTTGCCTTGTCTTCTTCTTTTTTTTTTTGAAATATTACTGTCTTTTCTTAGTCCTGGCCTGGATAAGATGAGAAGATTAGATGAGATAAGACCATGTAATAGGAGGTGCAGAATAAGATGGTGCAATAGATAAGATAAGATGGGGTGAGTAGATAATCAAAGGGGAAGGAGAGAAGAAGGATGGGATAGGAGGGGGGGACAGGATAAATGGGATAGACAGGGCTGTGCAGGGGGGGAGTTGAATCCCCTTTAAGCTCAGGATGGGGTTATGCCCTAGGTGGCCCCAAGGTTATGGCTTGAGCTATGGGTTTTGGGGTTTTTGGGGTAGTTTCAGTGGAAGTCCCAGAGGGCTTTAGGGGCATTCCAGAGGTAACCTAACAGTTCCCAAGTGTCATCTTCAAGTTTGTACCTGGTCCACCAGACAAGGTACTTGGTCCAGCCATAGTGGCATCAGGAGTTGAGGATGGTGTCAACCTCATACTGGGCTTCTCTGTCAACCTCAATGATGGGAGGGGGTTTGTTCTGCTGGCCTGGGAGGGGTTCCAGATTATGTCACTCCAGGAGTTAGACATGAAAGATAGGGTGGATCCCCTTCATCCCAGTGGGCAGGTTAAGTTGGTATGTATAGGAGGATACCTTCCAGAGTATTTTAAAGGGTCTGAGACACTTGTGGTCAAGTTTTAGGGAGGACCATCAGGTCTTGATATTCCTTGAGTTGAGCTAGACAAGGGACCTGATGGGCCAGTCTGGGGTTGTGCTCTGGTGAGCATCTGCATATTTGTAGTAGACCTAGTTAGTGGTTCTAAGCTCATGCTTGAGGTATTCCTATAGGCTCTGGAGGTTCTGGATGGTGGCATGGGTGGTGTAAGAGGGAATGTCACAAAGGGAGATAGTGAGTTGGGGGTTGTACCCCTTGTTTGCAAAGAAAGAGGAGACTTTGATGGCCAAGTGCAGGGAGTTGTTGTAAGTAAATTTAGCAAGAGGGAGTTTGGCACACCAGTCATCTTACAGGTAGTTCACATATAGCCAAAGGTACTGCTCCAGGGCCTGGTTGATGTACTTAGTTTATCTGTTAGTCTCTGGGTGATAGACTGTCAACAGGCTGGACTTGATGTCCAGGGCCTGGCATAGGGACTGCCAGAATTGCAAGATGAACAAGGTACCTTGGTCAGAGATGATGTTGTTAGGCAGGCCATGTTTTGCAAAGATGTGGATGATGAAGTGGCAGGCCAATTGTAGGGCATTGTCTATAGTGTGGCAGAGGATGAAGACTGCTTGCTTTGTCAGCTGGTATACTACAATGAGGATTACATTATGTCCCTCAGACTCTGGAAGTTTGACAATGTAGTCTATATAGATGGAGGACTAGAGCTAGCACTCTATTGGGAGGGGCTTGAGGAGTTCAAACAGTTGGTGGCATAGAACCTTGGCCTGGCAGCATGCCTCACAGGCATGGAT
>JABCKS010000649.1:0-14226 GCA_018851325.1 Termitomyces sp. DKA19 | reverse complement strand
CTGAACGTTGAACCCTCAACATCCGCATGAACCCCACGCGAGCTGCATGTATAAGTCTTTGACTGGTCTGACTGGAACGTCCAATCTGCAGGGCATGAGATTCATCGCCAGCCCGTACACCCCACGTTGTTTCCCTACCCGATCGCAGCTACGTTCCACGCGGCCAGGATATCCCTCGCGTACCAGGCCAATGCGCGTGCCGCCACAGCGTCGACGGGCATCCAAATCGCATGGGAGACGTATTTCGTCGGATACCTCATCATGGTAAGCGAGTGAGAGCTCCAACACCCGACCGAGTGATAGGCAACCCCACACAGGCATGGGGCAGCACGTTCTGGACACGCCACATCCTGCACTCCCCCTCAGATGCTCTACTCCCCGCCACCCTACATCATCTACACAACGACCCACCTCGCCCTCACGCTTCTCACCGCACTCGTCCCGCGCATCCTCTTCACCGCGTCCCTCGCGCTCATCGACACCGCCCTCGTCCGCACAGCCGCAATTACAAGTGCCACGTCCCTCCTCTCCCCGTCTATGCCCCCGACGCCCCTCATGCACTTCCTCATCACCGCCCTTGCCTCCTCTGCCGGGACCCTCGCCGCGTCCACCCTCTCCACCTGGTCCGCCGCCTGGTCCCTCTCCACGCCCCCCGTCCTTCATGCATCCGTCCTTGCATCGACTGCCGCTACAATTAAGTACCGCCGCGATCAATATTACACCAGCCGCGTCCCATGGCATACTTTGCCCAGTTCCCCATCAAGTGAGTGTGAGAGCGATAATCACAATCTTTCCTTCGCAAACTGATACTGATGTTCGTCCGGTCACAAGTGCCATAACCCGAAGAATAGTGATAGAAATGGTGTGACGGGTCCGGATCCGTAGTGAGGCGGAAATAGGCGACAGGTCACTTGAAGCTCTGAAGGAAAACGAGATCGTCAAATGAGTTTGTTTTGCCTAATCTTCATGCTGGCAACACAGTGTTAGACCAAAGCACTTCCAATATCTCCGTAGGGCCATCTCCTTCCACTTCGACTAGCACTTGAGCTAGGCACCATTGTTCGTTATTTCGCGAGTTGTATGTGCCACTCAAGCAGCTCTCCCGTGTCTCAAACAAGAGTTTCATAGATTTCATAGATATTTGGAGAATACGTTCGGATGAACGATCCCCAGAAGTGTTATCAATCAAGCCAGGGAATTCGCAGTTTTCCATTCAAAGAAACGTGCATGTTCAGAAGTAAGGACAGTTCACAAATTTTCGATTCGGAAGACTGGTACACTGGGGACACCCAACTTCAAAGAGCAAGCTGTATGCAGATGGAATCCTCTGTCCTCTCGACCAACCCTGACATCTTTCAACCAATCATGAATCGCAAACTATAATTCTTCTAATGTTCTGACGAGTGGAATCTCGGAAACGAGCGAGGAATTTGGCCTATTAAAAGCTAGTCAAAGTATCCTACAGGTCTTTTGACAGTACTGCGATGGAGCGTTTTCTAATAATTGGGACCGACTATGTACGTGAGAGGAGGAAAACAAATATTGTCAAGATTATCTCAGTACTTGTAAAGGGTCCCAACGGGTTTTTGCATCTCGAAAGCTGCATCCTTTGGTTCAGCTAGGATACCCTTTTCAGGAACATCGGGGTCGTGCCTTTTGCCCTTGTTGCCTGATGTATGGTCCATGGTTCGTAAAAATGTGCATCTTGAGTGATAGTGACGCACAAGCGCATCTTGCAACATCAGCTAATAGCTGAAGTACTGACTTCGGGAGTCCGGGTAGACGTTGTTCAGTAGCATTTGCCAGCTTGCTAGACGTAGACAACTGATGGCCGAATGGCCCGTGTACTCGCCACATACGACACCGATGTTCGATCTTTGTGTCTGTCTGACTTGTAATGCCTCCTTGATGATTTCGATGGCAGTATCACTACATTTGGTGTTGCTTGCACATATCCCCCAGAAAACGGCGCAGCCAATATAGGTCCAGGTACAAGACTGAACGAATTTGCTCGATCGCGTCTGGAATGTCTATGTTGATGATGATGTGGTGGTGGAGATATTGGAGTTGGGGACACGATGGGTGGTGCCGTCGTCATCATTTGCACTCCTGCACTACGGGGCATTGGATGGCCAGGATAACCATGTTCATACATGGGTATTGGCCTTGGGGATACTGGGCTGTGACCATACACGAAGCCTAGGTTCCGATCATCTGCAGAGCGCATCAGGGATGCATAGGGGTTCACACCGAATTGGCCGTTCCCCATCGGCGTGTACCTGGAATCGAGGGTGCCGTAGGGGTGGAGTGGTAGAGGCGGAGGGACATTTCTCCTTCGCCCGCCGATATTGTGTCGGTGTTCTGGTGAGTGCGAGGGCGAAGAACCTCTGGTAATGCGTTCAAGCCGGTCTTCAACCAAGGCTGCGGCGTTGCCAAACTCGGCGCGGTGCTCCTCCGTGTAGTCAATCCATCTTGATATACGGCTCATATTCTCAGGATGGGCTTGATACGCTTCAGGAGTGAAATCATTCTAAGTCATGATTTCGACTGATGAATGAACCGGGAATCCTGGGCGAGTGATGGGGAGAGGAGGTAGGAGACAGGGAGATCTCAGACAGTGAATGGAAGTGCAATTGGGACCTTTATAAGCCCTGCTGGTTTTCAGGCCATATTCTTTGCCGACCGGAGATCCATTAAGGAGACGCTTGAAAGCAGTTGTTCAAAGTGGCGGTACCCTGACTCCTCGTGTTTCCTAGTAAGACATTGATATGGCTGCCTCGAAATGAGGTCAACCAGCCTACAGAGTGCACAGATTCCCAGGTTCTCAAAAGCTCAGGATAGCACCTGTCCTGCAGTCACCTTGCATGTGTGGTCACAAAAATCTTCTTCCCAGTGTCTTCATAGTTGATCACTATCAGGGTCTCAAGGTCAGTCAGCAGGAATTTTATGGCATCAAAGGTGCTTTAATGTGCCTTGGTCCAGTGATGTGCTCCTATGCCACCTAGCTGCCATGCAGGAAACCAAAAAAAACCTATAAAATGTACTGGCAACCAGATAGGGTAGCTGACAGTAGGAAGTATATGTGTAAGGACAAGTTGGTAAATGTCCCAGAGAACTAGAGAAGAGAGTTAGTAATGGAAAAGGGGAGGTTGCAAGTGAAAAGAGTTACTAACACTAGCCTAAGTTGCTAGTTGGTAATGAAAGATTGCTAAGTCACTAAGTGATAAAGAAGGACAAGGGATGAAGACAAAATAATTGTTAAGGGAGTGGGGGAGGGGAGTCACCAAGAATAAACAAGGACTAAGCAACAAAATATGGGGGAGGTCAGTAAAGTAAGTAAACATTGCTAAGGTTTGAAAGTGGAGTGAGAAGGGGATAAAGAGTAATGAATTGCTAAGCAAAAGGTTGCTAAGAGAAGTTGCTAAGGTCAGTGAGGGCCTAGCAATGAAGGGGGATGGGAGCAGGGATGTAAGTACAAGTAGATAGGAACTGGGGAACAAATACAAAGACTAGTTGCTAGCCATAGTTGCTAGCATTGCTAAGACACTAATATCACTACTGTACTTGGTACTATGCTAAATTGAGGACAAGTCTGCTAAGGCTTGCTGCTAAGCCATTAATGGTGATAAAGAAGACTAGAAATGAAATCTGAAGCTGAGAGAGGTATGAGAAGCAGAGTACTTGGAAGCTTCAGTGAGTGGTGGAGGCTATAACCTTTCTTTTTTATGTTGGACTAGGTATGTACAGGGAGTATTTATACTGTGTTAAGTAATGTAAGCAGGAAAGGAAAGATAGTCACTAAGGTAATGGCATCTATCAAAATGTCTGAAATTTTATACCAATGTCTAGATGGTAATTAGCCATAAGTATGTGATGTCAGTAATGTATATAAAATGTGTCAAATGGAAAATAAATAAGTATATCAAATGGAAAAATAAGCAAGCATACCATACATTAGTATTTGAAGTGTAGATGCCATTCAGGTATGTTTATAATCAAGAAAAATAAAAGGGTCCAAGAAGTCATATGTCTATGTTGTCTTTTGAAAGCAAAGTGCCTGTTTTGCTAAGAGTTGTCACTAACAATTATCACTAAGGGGGTTCTTGGCCTGGTTGTTCTAGATCCTAAGGCTAGATTCCATGTGATGAAGCTCACAATACCAAAAAATCTCATAGTAACTAAGGTCTCATGTAAAAGGCTACCTTGTTCCAGACCTCAGGTCCAGACCACTTATGACTTGCTTGAGATCTGCAAGAATCAACAAAATATGAAATATTAGGCCATTCTTGTGCTATGTTCCCAAGTCATGTGCTATGCAAATAAGATTGGCAGAGATGTCATTAATGGTACTTAGTGACAGATGGGTCTATCATCCTCCCCTATGCTGAAATCTTAACTGTCCTCAGTTAACAAAGTCCCATAATCACTTGTATGGTCCATGTATGGAAAGGGTTAAATGTATAAAAGACTGGCACTTAGCTGGACTCTAGCAAGTTCTCCACCTTCTTATCCATCCTCTAATCTTATCCCCAACCAATTACTATAGCTTCCTTCATTGCTGAACAACTCAAGAAGTGCACCATGGCCAAGGCTTTTCTACAATGGGCAGACCAAATCTTTGAAACTGTGTGGTTCCAGATAGCAACAAAACCCCATATAGTGGTTACCACTATCTTTAAAACATAGTTGCAATGGTTCAAGGATGGTGGGCAGTGGACTGGACTGGCCAGCACTGGCTGATGTGGATAGGGAGTGTTGAGCCTTGTACAAGAAGTATAAGAGGGAAGAGTGGGTGCAGGAGTTTAACAAGCACTTTGTAAGTTGACTCATCCTTTTTTCTTACTGGCTTCACTAACCTATGTTGCTAGGCTCCCCCTCTTAATTCCCTTGAGTTTCTGCTGGAGGATCTGGATGTTGAGATGACAGTAAGTCATAGCAATATTGCTTGGACTGGTGGCATCACTAAGGTGGTTTTAGTTATTTGAAGATCTTTCTTCTAACAATCAGTTTTTCTTTCAGTACCCACCATGCAAGCTAGTGGTGTCAACTGGCATGAACCATAGCAAGGGACATGAGGACACTGGACAGGCAGGGCCTTCAACTCTCAAGCATGCAGTTGGCATTGTTCCTAAGGAGCCAGCAATGTTACCAGGGAAAACCAAGGCTCTCAAGGGCAAAGGCAAGGCAAGGGAAGAGGATGAAGAGGATTTTAAGGTAAGTTACCATTTAGTCACTAACACTTAGTGACAGCTGTTAACTTATCAACAAAAGCCCATCCAAGACTCTTTTACTGACAAGGAGCTGGTGGGACTTCTTCATTGGTGGAAGGTATCTACTATGGTGGATAGCAGTATGGACACTGGCATAGTATTGATGAAGGCAAAGGGGAAAATGACTGTGTCACCCATGGAGCATCAAAAGTTCAAAGCTAAGCAGGAAGCAGTACATTTGTGCTTGGATATCACTAGACTTTTGCTAACTCTTTTAGTGTGATTACTGCTGGTCCAAGAATGATTCTGAGGGGTGCTGGTACTCTACTGGCACCCAGCCCTGCTATTGCTGTGATAGCTTAAGAAAGGGCTGTTCATACCATGGTCAATCATCAGAGAGCCAAGGAGGTCATTTTGTCACTAAGATAGTGACATGCACTGCTCTTGTATGCTAGGCTAGAGACTTTGTGTGGAGGCAGAGGGAACTAGTAGCTGCTGGTAAGCCTATTCAGATCAAGCATTTGAGCTTGAATCTGCCAAAGGAGCAGGACAAGATGATGGTTAGAGAGTGGGAGGTCATTAAGCAACCTCAAAAGAGTCAGTAGGAGATCATTAGCAAGAGGAGTGGGAGCAATAGTGGTAGCAATGACAAGCCTCTGGCTAAGCAACAATGAATTGTTGCTAGTAACACTGAGCCTATAGCAGAGGATGTGGCAATGAGGGAGGTCACTTAGGACCAAAAGACAATAGAGGTTGAGGGTGAGGGGGAGAAGCAAAAGGAAAAAGAACAGGACAAGCTTGCCAAGGAGGAGACCATAGTGGGTGCAAAGGAGGAGGCAATTGTGGAGGCAGAGGTGAAAGCAACCCCTCTTTTGGTAAGTTTTTCCAGATGCTGAAATTCTTGCTAACCTTGTCACTAAATCCTATGCACCTCCCCTCCCCTTTGCAAAGTTGGTGACAATGAGCTGGGATGGTTGGAGGAAGACCTGGCTCTACCAGAACCATTGATGCCAGCTTCCTTGCTTCAGAGTTTTGAAGATTGCACAGTGTGACTCAAGCAATGTTTCCAGCAGACATTCTTTGCAGTTGTCACTATAGCACTAGCAGAAGTAGTAGTCTATAGCAATGTATGATGTATCAACCACTAAAATGATGGAGTTCAGGTGATTCATAATCAATGGGGACTAGGGGCTTAGCATCTTGGAGGGCCTTAACAAGATCTTGCTGTGTGTTGACTTGGTCTGGACCAAACTTAAAAAGGACTCCAGTATGTATGAGTTTCATTAAGTCATTAGTGCAATAAGTGAAATTCTTAACAAAAATTCTGAAGATGCCAACTGTACCCAGAAAAGCTCTAACTTCTGATAGTGACTTACAAGGGCCCCAGTGCTCAAACAGGGCTGAGTGACTTTTGTCTGGTATTTGACCACTAGGAGTGCAAATATGTCCCAAGATCTTGAAAGTCAGGGTGCATAGGACAAGCTTGTGACCTGAAAATGTACTGCCACAATACTTCATTTGCTGCAGGATCCAGTTAAGGAGCTCAAAGAACTCCCAGAGTGCTAAGCAAATACTTGGGTTAGCAGGATGCTTAGTGGGAATACTATTGTAGCTAACAAAAAGATCTAGTACAGTGCTACAAATACATCCAGCAAAAGATTCAGTGACATGATCTGGGAAAGGGGGCACTTCAGAATGGCAAATGGTGACATGGCTTAGTGGCTCTAGACTGTGTACAATCTGGAGCTTATCATTCTTCTTTAGGACACAGAGCCAGCAGGACTGGTAAGCTGAGTTCAAGGGCTTATAGATGCTAGACTTGATCTTGTCACAGATGATCTTGCATATGGGGGAATAGGGCAATTGTGCTGAACCTGAGGGATGTAGGGGATGGTCAGTATCCAGACTGAAGAAAAGAAGTCAGGGAAAAAGCTTTCTCATTCAGAGTCTTCCCAAGCAAAAGCCTTTTCCTGTTTAGCAACAAGGTCAATGAGCATGTTAAGTTTGTTGCTAGTGAGAAAACTAGTATTGTGGTCCTTAACAAAATCACTAGTCAGTTGCTGATGAATTGCTGAGTTAGTATAAAAGGAGGGGGATTTGGGTTGAGTGCTGGCATTGTTACTAAGGGATTGCCAAGGATTTGTCACTTAATTCTGAATTCTTTGCTAACATGACCTGCAATAGATTTGATCTTCATAGCAACTGGCTTGTATTTCTTCTTCACCTGAACACCTTTTTGTTTAGTGGCATCATTAGTGGCAAATTGGGCAGGGAAAGGGATGTTAATGTAGGTAGAGGCAATGTCTGTAATGCAAGTATCATGGGGTAAAGTCTGTCCAAAAATAAAAGGATTAGAAGTATCAGTTGAAACAAAACAAGAACAAGGAGATAGCAAAGAAGGGAAAAAGTCACAAGCAGTAGCATACAAAAATGTCAAAGAAGAGTCTGTATATGTGCAACATTTTGTGAGTAATATATCATCATCTAAATTACAAGAAGCTATACAAGTTGCTAGACCAGTCAAACAATCATAGCTAATGATTGTTGCTGAGTTATTAGCATTGCAGCTATTCAGGTTGGTGCTGAAAGGAATAGAGTGGTTCTGTCTTATAGTAAACCTTTTGATGATTCTTTCTTTTATACTTCCCTTGTGGAAATGTTGGGATTGTGCATTGCATGCCAGAGTTTGAGTTAGTAATAGTGATTGTGGTGTCAATGTTGCTAAGGGTGTTGACCACACTTCTGATGAGAATGTAAAATGGGCAACTAAGTAGGATATCATAAGTGGGGGACCATAAGACATGGATCTGAAGATATAGAATCAAGTTGCCAATGGTGCAGGGAACATTTCTGGCCAGTTCTAGCAATTGATCCAACATGCTGTTAGTGCTCTGCATGTTTGGAATGATTCCAGGGTCATATGACAAGCCAAGGTCATTAGTGACTTCTGCTGACATAGAAATGATCTGGGACCCACTATCCATAATGTACTCTATTTCCTTGCAATTATCAATCAGCATCATAATGGACCTTAGTGACTGGGAATCCTTAGTGACAGTAAGAACCCACTGGCTCCTCCCCAGAAGGTAGCAACTCAATGTATGCCTCAATTGGGTTGACCAACAACACTTTAGCCTGATCTGGGGTGAGTCCTTTAGTAGTGTTAACATTGGATCCTAGCAAAAACTGGGGTACATCCATAGCAAATGTTAGTAAGGCTTCTTCAAAAATGTTGCTAGGGTCCTGCACCATGTTAGTGTTTGTACTGGCTAGTTGCTTAGGTGTAACAGCAGTCCTAAGTTGATTCCTAATGTCTGGAGCTATGGAATAAAGCTTGCCTACTGAAACTGTGACCTGTGTGCTTAAAACTCAATCAAAAACTGCTTCGAACTGTTTAATGTTGTAGATAAGAGGTATGGTCCTGTAAGCAGCATTGTTACATTGATTCAGGACAGCAATGTTCCTGTTAGTGGGAGGTGCATAGCAACCTGGGATACTAGAAAATGGATAGACTGGGGGCTAGGGAACAGGTTGGGTAGGCTTAGAAACAGGCAGTGAATTGTTAGCAATGGATCATTCAGATACTTTGCCTTTGCCAGTCAGCTTAGCAACAGGAGTTGGTACTGGGTCAGGA
This sequence comes from Termitomyces sp. DKA19, assembly GCA_018851325.1. NCBI lineage: Eukaryota > Fungi > Basidiomycota > Agaricomycetes > Agaricales > Lyophyllaceae > Termitomyces > Termitomyces sp. DKA19. The sequence continues at coordinate 5,382 of JABCKS010000649.1, read as the reverse complement.
GGGGAAATAGTTGCTGGAGTTTTGCTAGTCACTGGAGGGGCTGGAGTGCTGTTGCTAGTTGGGCAGTAAGGAGTACAGAGAACCTGTACACTGTCAAGCTTCTCACCAGCTTGTCTCAGAGCAAAAAGCTCACTTTCTAAAGCTTCAATTTGCTCATCTTTTGTTAGTGATTGACTGGTATTGACATCCTACTATAGAACCTCATGTATTAGTGACTGCTGCATAGTCACTTGCTTGGAGTCAGAGTTACCATTGATGTGTTCCTATGCTTCCTATCTGCCATGCAGGAAACTAAGAAGGACAACCTATAAATACACTGGCAACCAGATAGGGTAGCTGGCAGTAGGAAGGGTGTGTAGAGGGCAAGTTGGTAAATGTCCCAAAAAGGAAGAGCTAAAAGGTAGTAATGAAAAAGGTGCAAGTAAAAGTAGTTGCTAATGCTAGCCTAAGTTGCTAGACACTGACAATAGATCACTAAGTCACTAAGTGATAAGAAAAAGAGAAGAGGGAGAGACAAAGCAATTACTAAGGAAAAAGGGATAGTTGCTAAGAATAAACAAGGACTAAGTAAGAGAGAGTGGGGAGGTTGGTAAAGTAGTGAATGTCATTAAGGTATGAAAGAGCAGTGAAAGGGGGATAACAGGAGTAATGGGTCACTAATCAAAAGGTTGCTAAGAGAAGTCACTAAGGTCTGTGAGGGCCTAGTGATAAAGAGGGATAGGGGCAGGAATGTAAGTCAAAACAAATGAAAGCTGGGGACAGACACCAAAACTAGTTGCTAGCTGTAGTCACTAGCATTGTTAAGACACTATAACACTATAAGGCACCCATACTTGGTACCATGCTAAGTAGAGGACCAGTCCATGAAGGCTTGCCACCAAGCTGTTAATAGTGACAAAGAAGACCAGAAATGAGATCTGAAGCTGAGTGTCAGGTTCTGCTGACTATGGGGGCACAGCTTAACTGGGCAAATCCTTACTAGGCAGACTTGATGTCTCATAACCTGGCATTCTGGACAGGTCTGGACTTTGAATACAGGTGGTAGCAAGTGGGCAGAAGTGGGTCAGTTAGGTCTGGAGGTGGTTGGGAAGGTCTAAGACAGGATGCTGTACCCTGTTGGCAGGAGCTAGAGTTAGGTGCAAGTTGGATTAGTAAAGCTTGCAGGGACAACAGAAGCTAGATCAGAGGGCAGATCAGAGATGAGCTAGTTGTGGTGCAGTGGTTGGAGTGGTTGTGAGACAAGTTCAGGGTGAGGGGTGAGTGTTTAGATTGTTAAAGTACAAACATGGACCTTAATAGCGGGCTAAAGTGAATTAGGGAGACAAGGAAACTTATATACACAAAAGAGAAAGGGAGGCAGATGAGATGAGATGGAGGCAAGGTAAAACAGAGGCAAAAAGGATAAATCTGAGGAAGCAGGACCAGAAATGAAACAGAGATTAATTAGAGACTAGTGCAAACATAACTGGAGAATATTAGTAATATCAAGACTACTTAGTAAGTGCTGTTCTATAACTTTATATACTGACTATGGGGACTACCCTGGAGAGGGCAGGCCAGATGGTGGGGCTTGTTGGAGATGCACAGGTCTAGCAGGTGTTGGTTCTGATCAATTGGCAGGCCACAGTAGTATGAGGGGTACTGCAATTGTCAAAGTGTTCCAGAAGGACAGATAAGTTGTAGAGGGTTGGTCAGGCATGTACTGAGATTAATGAAGGTGCTGGAGATTGCCAGAGGAGCATTGAGGATTGCCAGGAGCTTGTTGAAGATTGCCAGGGGTTGGGTAGGTCAAGAAAATGTTCAGTGGGTTCCCTAGAGAGTATTGGGGGAAGTTTGGGAGGTCTGGGGATGGATCATGACATCACCCCCCCTTCTAGCATTGAGACCCTCAAGACATGGGGTGGGCTAGGGTATGGAAATTGGCATTAGAGCATTGAGGTAATTAGAATTGAAATAACATCAATCAATATGCAGCAAGCAAAGGCAGCATGGGGATCAAAGTTGAAGTATAGCTGCCATCCATCAGGGAAGCTGCTCTTAGTTGAATAAGAAGGGTCAGGACAAAATCCAGTGCTCCCCAACTTCTTATATGTCTTCCCTACCCCTTTTGACCTCAGCTTCAGTGTTGTCTGCATCCCCCACCCCTCCTCCTTCAGATGACAATTGTATGGAGGTGTGGACAGAATACAAGGATTGCCAGGCAGAGCTTGATAAATGATGGGACTGGAGGAGGGTCAATTGTATATATCATAGTTATGAGTGCAATGGTTCCCTAGCTTGGCTTGACTGACTCTCTCTTCAGAGTTTCATGCAGCAGTTACAAGGTCAACTAGGGGTACTCCCCAAACCCCAAGGTCATCTGCCCAGCCAGTCTGAGCCCCTCTGGTACAATTGTCCAGGCCTGTTATAAGGCCAGGAATGGTCCAGGTCATTCTGAAGAGGCAGTGGGACCCACAGGCAGATGTCATGCCAGAGCAGTTTGTGGAGGTGTTAAGTCAGGTTTGGGGCCCTCCATTGCTTGTGTGGTGTCAGGCTGAGGCCCCAGTGAGTAGGTGATTGTCAGTCTGAGAACCTGCTGATGACTCCTCAGTATGTCTACTGTGCCTATTGTGGGTAAAATTGTGAGTTTGAGATGCCAGTGGCAGAATCCTGCCAGGACTCCTTGGTCTGCCTTCCATGCTATATGAGGCACAAGAAGTTTTTGATTTCCTGGGAGTAGTACATGACTTGTGTGGCCACAGAGTAGGGCTGGGAGGTGGAGTGGGTGAGAGGACAGATGGAGGAGGGGCACAAGGAGAGGTTGTGGGAGGGTGCCCCCCTGGGGAAGGTTGGGCTGCCATGGGGTGGGTGCAAGCAGGGGGTGCCCACTGCATGGGATAAGGGGAAGCAGAGGGCATCTTCCTTTTTAGAGGCCAGTTCAAGCAAGAGGTCCCATATTGGGGTGGCAATGGGGGGTCCCCCAGAGCCCCATATGTATTCCTCAGGTTTCAGGGCTCTTATGGGTTGTTTGACAGATCTTCTAGGGTTGACTCCTCCAGTGCTGGGGGCCTCTGATGCACTGGAGCAGCTATTGTAGTAATGGGTGGAGGTGATGATGAGGCTATTGACAGCATAGAAGGATAAAATCTAACAGCTGGGTAAGGATTGGGATGCAGCATGGAGGGAGCAGGGGGAGGTGGCATGGAGGGCCACAGAGCAGTTGTTGGCAGCATAGGGTTCACAGGAGTGGCTGGCCCAACTAGAGGTGCCAGTAGTGAGGCAGTTAGGGTTGTGGATGTATCCAGTGGAGGAATGGGGGGGTTGCAAGGTAGAGGTGGCCCAAGCAGTGATTGAAGAGGAGAAGAGGTGTAAGGAGTGGCTTGCCAGCAAGGCAGCCTTGGGGAGGCAGGGTGTTATGCATAGGTACTTGCCCCTTTTTCATTCCAGGGATGAGTTTTGCAGACTGGATCTGGGAGCACTGGATCCTTCTTGAAAGGGCAACCATGGCCTTTGCATCAATCCAGGATGGATTGGCATGAATGCCCAGAGACCATCTGGCAGAACTGAGCTAAAGTGTGAACCAGATAGGGAGGCTCCTGGTGGGGCACCATCAAAGGAACATAGTGGACCCAGGGTCTTGGTGGGAGCTGGCAACAGATGTGGGGGAGCCTCTTTCCAGTTTCCCAGAGATTCTGGCATTGGTGGTGGCTCAGATGCAGATGGATCTGGCAGAGAGGGGGAGTTGGAATTAGATGCAGGAGAGTCAGGGCCCAGGGTTGTTTTCTTGTTACTCCTGTTGTATAATGTATCTTTATAGTCTGTAATTATGCAACCTCTTGACCTCTAGCTGTGGCATTGAAACTCAATCTGAATTGTGAGAGAAATATTAAAACACATGAGAGGGTCTTTGCAAGAATTGAATCCCTAGTAAATCCAATGGCAGGGGTTGTGCTCATTAGTGCCATCTGTATTGACTAGTCCTGGGGATTCCAGGGCTTAGTGGAGTGGTGGTGGTGAAAGTCTCAGAGCTTGGTGGGGGCATCAGCAAGGTTCTGGCAAGGCTCTCAGGTGTTGTCCTCAGGCCTGTAACCCTTCCAACAGACAAGATAGCAGGGTCATTCCCAAAAGGATTGGGAAGTCAAGAATGTGGTTGACCTTGTAATGGTACTTGTCCTCAACTTTGACAGGTGGAGGTTGACTGGCTTATTGTCTAGAAAAGGGGTTTGGGGCATATTTCTTAAGAATTTGGATGTGGAACACCAGGTGGAGGCCCATCATGCTTGGGGGTAGGTTGAGCTTGTAGGTGTGGGTGGAGACCTTCTATATAATCTTGAAGGGGCCAAGTTGTTTATGGTCAAGCTCAATGGAGGGTCTGTAGGTCTTGGAGTTGTGCCAGTTGAGCCATACTAGAGTCCTGAGGGGCCAGTTGGGGGTAGGGTTGCATCAGGTGTTGGCATGTTTGGAGTAGGCCTAGTTGGTGGTACTGATTTTATCCCAGAGGAACTGGTGGAGGGACTGGAGATCTTCTGCAACTTCATAAGTGATGTGGGAGGGGATGTCCTTGAGTGATAGGGGGAGGCAGGGGTCATATCCTTTGTTCATGTAGAAGGGGGAGACTCTAGTCATGGAGTGGGGGCCGTTGTTGTAAGTAAACTTGGCAAGGGGGAGTTCTGGATGCCAATCATTCTGTAAATAGTTAACATAAAGGTGGAGATACTGTTCCAATGTCTGGTTCACTTGTTCAGTCTGCCCATTGGTCTCCAGGTGATAGGCAGTCAAGAGGTTGGTTTTGATTTCCAGCACCTTGCATAGTGACTGCCAAAACTAGGAGACAAACAGCAGTCCACAGTCAGAGATGATGTTGTCTGGGAGCCTGTGCTTGGAAAAAAACATGTTCAAGGAATAGTCAGGCAAGCTCTGGAGCATTATCTATGGTGTGGCAGGGGACAAACAGGGCTTGCTTGGTGAGCTGGCAGATGACCACAAGAATTGCAATAAAGCTGTAATGCAGTTACTGAGCCTTTCATGCACTGGACCGTAAGTCAGAATCTCTTTATTGATTCTGGCTATGGTTGTGCAAAAAGACTACTTGAGGTTACATAATTAACCTCACAACTTATATACAATTTAAATAATTAATAATTAGTAATACTGTAAATATTAATAATTGTATAGTAAGAGTGTAACATGCATGAGCCATTACATACCCCCCTCATGAGACCATTACAAGTCTCATTAAATAATTAATGAATGAAGATTAAATGAGACCATAATGAGTCTCATAAATAAGTAAAATAATTTCAAAGAATATAGGGTGGGAGATAGTATCCTGCCCATCTTGCCAGCTTTTCTCTAGCAGCTGAGGTGTTCCAATAGCAACTTAAAGAAAGTTGCTATTAGGGA
>JABCKS010000648.1:0-14259 GCA_018851325.1 Termitomyces sp. DKA19 | reverse complement strand
ACAGGCAATTGACAGGCAAAAGCTCAGTGGTTCCCAGGGAGTGAATCACTTAGGCTGGAGTTTGTTGAGACACCTCTACCTTCAAAAATAAACAAGATTTTGGAAGAAACCCACCTCAACATCAAGCAGTTATCAAGCAACTAGTGTGGAAGCAGAGTAGACCTTCTAAGACCTCAAGAAAGCCCCAGAACTTACAGTATTACTCTAACCAAGTACTACACTAGCCATCTTGACAAGACTCAACATTATATACATTGTACAACAACTTATACAATATATGGACTCATATCACACAAAACATTGGAACACAGCCATATGACTTGTGTGTTACCTCAAAGGCATATACAACCTGAAACTAATGCTTGGAGGCAATATTAGCTTACCTGTTAACCTTACTGGATTCACAGACTCTGACTAGGCCAACAGTCTCAATACATAGCACAGCATTGGTGGATATGCCTGGAGTCTGGGATCAGGCACTGTATCCTGGGTGGCCAGGAAGCAGAAAACTATAGCCATGTCATCTTGTGAGGCCAAATACATGGCTGCTTTTGAAAGTGCCTAAGAATGTATATAGCTATGGACTTTACTCAAGGGGATCAGCTACAATGTTATGAATAAACTCATTTCTATTCTATGAAATAACAATGCCACTTTAAAGCTCTCCAAAGATCCCACCCTACACTTACAAGTGAAACATGTTGACATCAAATATTACTTCCTGCATGAACAAGCCCAGTCAAATGAAATCTGCATCCAATACATTAATACCAAATACAATGTCACTGACCTCTTCACTAAAGCCTTGTCAGCCTCACAGTTCAAGCATCTTTGCAATCTACTTGGACTATAACAATCCCATGACTCATGCAAGAAGGAGACAATGTGAGGTTTCTATTGAGGAGTGTTGGTACCCTGGCCAAGGCACCATCACCTCACATCAGATGAGACAATGAGCATGCACATTTATACTGGCCTAACCACATCACAAAGGTACCATTGTTATAAAGAAACTTATATACACAATGCACACAATACAACACCCTCAGTCATTTATATTAGACTGAAGGTGAGTACTTGTATTACTGCTTACATAGACACTATCTAACCTTACCATACATAGTTCAATAACTTATGTCTATCTCACAGGTATGATAGACTTAATATTAGTCATTTATATCAGTCTGAGGTTCAATATACTTATGTCTATCTCACAGTATGTATTGCCCTGCTAGGATTCTAACAGAATTAATATCTATTTATACATTGTCATTTGGAAGCAAGTTGAGTATATGGAACACCAAACACTTACAAACCAAGTAGGATTCATTGGCCAAGTTTATAAAATATTGTGCCACATCATCAAACTTAGCTTTTGCAATAATACTATATACTAACAATGGGCACTCTCAGTCATTGGTATAGAAACACTGAGGGTAAGCTTGATACACTATCATATCTGATTCAGACACTATACTTACAATAGACTTAGACATTAACATTCTGTGCTACTTATAGGTATGTACAACTAGGAGTTATTTGTACAAGAAACACTGAGGATATTAACATTCTATGCTACTTATAAGTTTCATCTTCTAACAGGTTATAGGTTGTTGCTGCTTCAAGCACTGAAACAAAACCTATACCTTAAAAGTCTGTGAGCAGAGAACTACTCATTTATTGTGCTAGGCCAGCTGCCAATTTCCTTTGATCTAATTTACACAAGCATTACATACTCTTGAAAAATCCTTTATCTTTGTCTGCAGAGCTACAGATATATTATCTACAAGTGGAAGCCCAGTGGAAACTCCTGATCCACCCCTACTTGTGCCTGTACCCTTATCTGCTACTAGGATTGCCAAAATGCAGCTGGTCAAAAACTCAGGTGAGTCAATCATCCACCCTGTTGGGAAAATTATATCATTCTGGTCTAGATATGTCCTAGAAAAAGATGATGGCAAGTACATGAAATGAGCCTACATTATGAAACTGGAACTTTCAATGGTCCAACTGTGGGACTACATCTTTAATCACCCAACTGTACCACACTCTACCTACAGACCACAATCTCACCATGCTTGGGCCTTGAATAAATTTCTAACATACTTCTTCCTCAAATATGCAATCTCTGCCATCTCTGCCTTAGAACACAAACTTTGCATAGAGGAGGAGGATCCAGTGGTCCTGTGGAAGTACTTCAAGGATTGTCATGGCAGTGCCATTTCTGTCAAGCAAGTATGTCTTCTCCAGGATGTGTTCACCACAAAGTGCTCCCTATCTGAAACCTCTCACAAAAATGGTCAATGTAATCTTTGCTTGTGCATAGCTAAAAGTATCTACCTAGAACTCAAGAACATGCTTCATGTACTAAAATCCACAGTACATAGCATAGCAAATTGGGATTGCCACTACATTTGACAATATTGGAGCTACTTTGACTAATAAAAGTAATGGCAAGGTTGTTGCCACTGGCACTCATTCCAAAATGAGATCTATATGCATTTGACCTTTTCAGTGAACACACATTCACAGTTCATGCCTTGCTCAACCTCCAATCCTGGCACCTGAGGCATGAACATACAAACTACCAAACTATTATGCAGATAGTGTATGTAAGCATGAAGCATGATATCTGAACTAGCTCATTTTTGCAGTGAAAATTAGTGGAAAAATTATAATATAAATAGTAAACACCTTTAATATACTTAGAATATTGATTAATATCATAAGTCATTTTTTAAGCTATTAAAACCCTTGAAAGAATTGTTTTTAAAGCAAAGTGTATGTATTTATGTATTTATTGATTGTTTAACATTGAATTCAGCTTATATAAGTGAAATGTTGACATCTCTATGATATTAATATACTGGATATATATCATCATCTAAGTGAATTGTATTGTTTTTATCTATAAAAATGCCTAAGAAATTGTTTTCAAAATAAAAAAAGCAATATATATAAAGTCAGAGCAAAGACTAAGCATTGAGTTTTGAAACTTAAGGCTCTAATCTTGCTGTGCTCAGTTAGAGCTGAGACTAAGCATTGAGTTGTGAAACTCAAGGCTCTAACTAAGTACAGTGAGATTAGAGCTGGGACTAAACATTGAGTTTTAAAACTTAAGGCTCTAACTGAGTACAGTGAGGTTAGAGCTGGGACTAAGTATTGAGTTTTGAAACTCAAGGCTCTAACTGAGCATAGTGAGGTGAGAGCTGGGACTAAGCATTGAGTTTTAAAACTAAAGCCTCTAACTGAGTGCAGCAAGGTTAGAGCTGGGACTAAGGTTGGATAGTGTTAACAAACATTGAATTTGGTCTATTAGTAAAACTTTGACAACATTATACTGAATATGTCATTATATAAGTCAATTTCATTGTTTTTAGGCTCTAAAAATTCTTAAAGAATTGTTTTGAAAATAAAAAAGTATGTCTAAGCCAATCTATTGATTGATTAATGTTAAATAGGGTTGAATTTAGCTTATTAGAGAAACTTCAACAATTTTAAGCTATTGATATACTAGATATCATATTCTATCAACAACCATTAAAATATTTCAAGTTGTTAAAATTCTTGAAAAATTATTTTTAGAATCACAAAGTATGTATTAGTCTATCTATTGATTAATTAGTGTTAACTAACATTGTTTTTAGCTTATAGTAAAGACTGAGCTATTGAAATACATGTATAAAGCTCAACTAAATAAAGTGAAGTTAGAGTAGAGTTCTGAGTTACTGAGATATATATATAGAGCTCTAATTGAATAAAGTGAGGTTGGAGTGAAGATTGACTTACTGAGATTTGCTGCTCTTAGTTGGGGCTGAAACTAAGCATTAAGTTTTAAACTTAAGGCTCTAACTAAATACAGCAAGGATTAAGGCCAGGAAGCTTTGAACTCAAGGCTTTAACTGAGCATAATGAAGTTAAGGCTAGGACTAAACATTGAGTTTTAAGCTTAAGGCTTTAACTGAGTACAGCCAAGTCATAGCTAGGACTAAGTATTAAGTTGTTCATAATAAACTCAGCTTATAGTGAAGACTGAATTACTGATATATAGTTTTAATTAAATAAAGTGAAGTTAGAGTAAAGACTTAGTTACTGGATAAATCAAAGTTGGAATTGAGACTAAGCATTGAGTTTTGGAATTGAGGCTTTAACTAAGTACAGTCCAATTAGTGCTAGAACTAAGCATTAACTTTTGAAATTAAGGCCCTAAGTGAGAAAAGCAAAATTAGAGCTAAGAGTAATCATTAAGTTTTAAAATTAAGGGTATAACTAAACACAAGCAAAGTTGATGCTGAAACTAAGTATTGAGTTTTAGAATCAAGGCCTTAACTGAGTATAGCAAAGTTGAAACTGGAACTAAGCATTGAGTTTTGAAATCAAGGTAAGTACAGCAAAATTAGAGATAAGACTAAGAATTAAATTTTGAAATTAAGGCCTTCACAAAGTACAGCAAAGTTAAGACTGGAATTAAGCATTGAATTTTAAAATCAAGGCTCTAACTAAGTATAGCAAAGTTAGGGCTGAGACTAAGCATTGAGTTTTGAAACTAAGGCCCTAACTAAGTGCAGCTACATTAGTACTGGGATTAAGCATTGAGTTTTGAAATCAGGGCCCACTTAATAATTTTATACTTGGATACTAGCATTGTAATTGTAACATTTTATATAAACTGTACAAATAATATATATATAAAAAACTGAGACTAAGACCAAGCATATATGCCAAAGGCATGGTCATAACACTTAGTCTATATATAATGCTATGAAGTGCGTGGGAAGAAGCAAGAAACTTGGTGCTGACAAGGAATTATGTAAAATTGGTCACCATGATAGCATCAAAGATTTCAGTTTTTTCCTGTATACATGTATTTAGCATTAAATATGTCAAATATACTAATTAAAATGCTTGCAAAATTCCTTTTTTAATATATTAGCCTATCTATTAATTGATTAGTGCTAATCAACATTAAATTCAGCTTATTAGTGACACTTCAACAATATTATACTGAATATGTCATTATATAAGTAAATTTTATTGTTTTTAAATATAAAAATACTTGAAAATTTATTTAAAAATAACAAAAAGTATGTATTACCCTAGTTGTTGATTGATTAATGTTACTCAACATTGAATTCAGCTTATTAGGGAAACCTTGACAATTTTGGGCTATTGATATACAATATCACATTATATCAGCTACTATTAAAATATTTCAAGTTATTAAAATGCTGAAAAAATTGTTTTTGAAATAACAAAGTATATATTAGCCTATCTATCAATTGATGGGTGTTGACTAACATTGAATTCAGCATATGGTGAACACTTAGTGAGATACATATATGGAGCCTTGAATAAATAAAGTAAAATTAAAGTAAAGACAAAATTACTGAATATAGCAAAGTTAAGGCTAGAACTAAGCAATTAATTTTGAAATCAAAGCTCTAACTAAGTACAGCAAAATTGAGACTAGGATTAAGCATTGAGTTTTGAAATCAAGGCTTTAACTGAATACAATAAAGGTTGAAACTGAGACTCAGTATTGAGTTTTGAAATCAAGGCTCTAACCAAGTACAGTAAAGGTGGAACTAGGACCAAGCATTGAGTTTTTAAATCAAAGCTCTAACTAAGTATAGCAAGATTAGGGCTGGATCTAAATATTACATTCAGAAAAAGCTGAGACTAAGTACTGATATAATCAAGGCCTTGGTTGAGCATAGCAGAGTTGAAACTGGAATTAAGTATTGAGGTTGAAAATCAAGACTTTAAGTAAGTATAGTAAGATTGGAACTAGAACTAAGCACTGAGTTTTGGAATTAAAGCCTTAATAAAATACAACAAAGTTAAAACTGGAACTAAGCATTGAATTTTGAAATCAAAGCCCTAACTAAGTACAGCAACATTGGAGCTAAAATTAAGCATTGAGTTTTCAAATACTGGAACTAAGTACTGAGTTATGGAAATAAAGCTCTAACTGAGTATGGCAAAGTTGGAACTGGGACTAGGTACTGAGTTTGAAAATTAAGGCCTGAAGTAAGTACAGCAAAATTAGAACTAGGACTAAGCATTGAGTTTTAAAGTTGAGGCCTTGACTAAATACAGCAAGGTCAAAACTGGAACTAAGCATTGAGTTTTGAAATTAAGGCTCTAACCAAGTACAGCAAAGTTAGAGCTGAAACTAAGTATTAAGTTTTGAAATCAAGGCTCTAATTAAATACAGCAAAGTTGTTCTTGGGTCTAAGTATTAAGTTTTGAAATCAAGACCCACTTAATCATTGTGTACTTGGACAGTACCATTGTAGTTATGAAATTTTGTATGAACTGTACAAATAATATATATATATATATATATATATATAACTGAGACTAAGACCAAGCATCCATGCTGAAGGCATGGTGAAATACCTAGTGCCTTCATCCTTTCCTTCCAAACCTCTGAAATGTGATGACTGTATTCTTGGTAAACAGACCAGAACATTGGTTTCAAAGGAGAGGAAGGAGGGAGAGGGGAATAGAGCTACAAGGAAACTAGAGAAAGTATGGAGGGACCTTACAAGACAGTCAGCTATTACATCTTGCACTAAAAATAACTACATCATAAATATTGTTGACAATTATAAAAATGAACCATAGTTAATTTCACTTAAAGCAAAAGATGATAGGTTTGATGAACTTAAGGTATAGATTATAACATATGAGAACAAAACTGGACTGTGCCTAAAAATACTATGGACTGGTCATGATAGGGAATTCAATAGAGAAGAACACATGAAGTGGTACAACAAAAAGGGAATTATACTAGAGGTTGGTGCACTGTACACATCAGCACACATTGGCTAGATGGAATTGTAGAATAACAACTTCACAGACCAGTCATGTCTTATATTTCATTTTGTGTTTCTTTCTTACTTTCCTTCAGTACATCACTGTCAGGTACCTATTGCTTGTCAGTCTTTTGTCAAACCTTATTTATTTTTGCTATAAAACTAACATACATAGACATCACCCTTAGCTGTCTTCACATACTGTGTCCAATACTGAGAGTGAGCCTGTCAACTTACCTACATTTCTACCAGTACTTACCATGCCCTATAGTTATTCTTATGCATCTATAGGTCAATATAGCTGTCCTCACATACTGTATTCAACACCAAGGTTATTTGTATACATCTATAAGTTATGGGCCCTGTTGCCACTCTTACTATCAGAACACAAGAGACATAGCTGATGGCTCATACATTCACTGAAACTTTTTACTCCACACCTATCCAAAAGTGTCCAACAATGTCTCTACAAACCCACCCACTTTTCCCAATGCACACCAGTTTGATGGAACAAGCTTTGGCCAATTTAAAAAGAGAATTCTTATTGTGGCATGTATGTACAGAGTAAGAGGATACCTTGAAGGCACTACCCCAAAGCCTAATGCCAAGGCAAGTATTAGCAATGACTCCAAGCCACATAAAGGGGCTGGTAATGACACTACACTACCCTAAATGACCCAGGTTACTGAGTGATCATCCACAACCCCATCTACAGAGGAATAGGATGTTCATGACATGTGGGTCCTAAGTTTAATCATATACAATTGCAAAAACCCTGTAGGTATTGGTATCAAAATGGATGGCTCAGCTGCTAAAGCATGAAAAATGCTTACCAAAGCATATAGCACTGTAACCAAGCTAGTGGCTATAGGAGCAGAGACCCAGCTGAGATTGACTATCTTTGGTGATAGCAGAGATTTCCCAGCACACATTCATTACCTTTGCATAAAATGGAAGTTGGCTACCAAAACAGAGCAACCATCAGTGATGCAGCTTTCCAAACCATAGTCATGAACTCTCTACTTAAATCCTGAAATGTTGTCATAGCAAGCCTCTACACCATCAAAATGTCAAATGATTTAATCTCTGGTCTCACAATCCACTGGAAGTGCCTCAATTCCTAAAAACAAACCAACACATCAGTCACTGCCCTTCAAGTAAATATGAGATTGTCAAAACCTAAGCTAGTATGCCTAAACCCAAATCACAAGTGAACTGGACACACACAGGAAAACTGCTACTGGCAAGGTGGCAGAAAAGAAAGATGGTATCCACCAAACTTTAGAAACCAAGATAGCATACTAGCTTGTAATGCAGTTACTAAGCCTTTTGTGTACTAGACCATAAGTCAGAACCTATCTATTGATTCTGGCTATGGTTGTGCAAAAAAGACTACTTGAGGTTACATAAGTAACCTTATGACTTATATAGTAATTACATAAGAAATAATTAGTAATAGCTATAAAGTAATAATAATTTATACTATATGCTGTAATGTGTATGATCCATTACATACCCCCCTCATAAGACCATCACAAGTCTCATTGAATTATTAATCAATAACAAATAAATGAGACCATAGTGGGTCTCATCAAAAATAAAAGTAAAAATAAAATAAGACATAGGATATAGGGTGGGAGATAGCATCCTGCCCATTTTGCAAGCTTTTCTCTAGCTGCTGAGGTTTTCCTCTAGCAGATTAAGGAAGTTTGCTGGTAGGGACTCCACAATATTGCACTTGAAGGGACCTATGAAGGTCCCTTCCCATCTGCCCAAGAATACTGTAGAGGCCCCATTATGTGGCCTCTACATCCATCTGGTCTTGTGCAGATTCCACTATAGCTGTTACTTCATCCTATCCCATGGCTTCAGTGTTGACCAAAGCAAGGGGATCTGAGGCAATAGGGTGATCTGTTACCTTGGCTGAGCACCCAGAGACTGCAGCATTGGCCACAGTTTCACTAGGCTCTGTCTCAGGGGGTGGATCTGAAGTGACAATAGTAGTATCAACATTGTCAGACTTTTTGGTAGTGGTTGGAGGCACAGAAAGTGTTTCTGTCTGCATAGTACCAGAATCTGGTACAGGTATAGGGGAGGAGGCTTTCGGTTCAGCCTCCTCTGGTGGATCTGGTTGTATGAGGGACTCATCAGGTCCCTCCAGTAGATTTGTAGTCATCACTAAAGATAGTGGTGCCAGAATAATGCAAACAGCCACTGCTGGGCAATTGGCCAGGTATCTGAACTTGGCATCTTCACCATACCAAAGCCACTCTTGATCTGAAAGTGGCTGGAGGTCCTTAGCCTCCAAGAGTTGAATAAGAATGCAGCAGTGTTCTTGATCATTAGGAGTGGGCTCATACTACCCATTGTACCCAGGCAAGGTTCCTGGAGGTCCATAGAGCTCCAGGCATTGATGCCTATCATTGTCAACACTTGCAAAGAGGTCAGTACAAAGACCACTCCTAGACCAGTAATAATCTAGGTAGCATATGCCATAGGTATATGCATGGACCATCTACATATTTGGAATCCTGTTGGCAAGGAGGTGGCACAGCACCTCCATATTGCCAAGGTTAGCAACTTGCTCAGGCTTGATGTGGAGTCTGTGCATTGAAAAGCTATAATTATTGATGGCCTGGAAGGGCATTGTGCTTTCCCAATTGTAAGCTTCCACAGCCTCAGCATAGAGGCATGGACAAGCAGCAACAAGAGTAAAGGCTCTCATGTATGCAGCACAAGTATGGGCACTAGTGGGTGCTAGTGCGCATGCTAGGATGTAGCTAAAGACAGCGCCTCAGCTGACTCATCCAGCAATGTCTATAGTAATCCCAGACACAAAGTTCTGAGATCCAAGATGACAGTGGTGCAATAAATACTGTGCCCACTGATCTATCTTAAAGTGGTGCTCAATAGAGACCAGAGGTAGTCCCACACCATAAGTCAAATTATCTAGTTAGCTCAACATAGCTGATATTCATGAAGGCAGAGGCACCAGTATCCAGTGCCTATTGTTGCACAGTAGGTGGTGCATAACATCAGCCATGTCTATTTCAAGGACTCAGTGCATAGACTGGTCCTGCTGTATACTATGCATGAAATAGGAGATCCTATAGAACTCCTGGAGCAGGAGCACTGTATGAATACACTTCTGCATCATCATTGAGGTACCATTCTCCTTGGTAACTCATATAAGCAGGCATACCTGCTCAGGGTTCATGGGCATCCCTTATGGGACCCATTGGTATAGTCTGTAGTAAGACTGAGTGGAGTACACTATCCCAGCCAACTCATGAGTGCAGGTGATCTTTGCCTCTTCACCTACATATACTACATTGGTCATTGGTGACCAATAGAAGTTAGGGTGCAAAATGCCCCTAAAGTCATTTTGGCATTCCTAATGCCTGTTGATGAAAGTAGTTTCCCAGCTGTCTGGAAAACAGCCAGGCACTGTATTATTGAGCCATTCAAAGTCCTGTTTGGACTTCTTGGCATCCTCAACTAAGTGTCAATTGACCTTAGCATTGTGTGATTGTTTTAGACAACATGTTTGAATGTCATCATCAGGTTCAATCTCCTGATATTCTCATGATGGATCCATCTCATTGGACCCAGAGTCATCATCATCATTGCCCCATGGCTGCATGATAAAGAATTTCTCATCACTCTTCTCATGGTGCACAATAGGTGGTAGCTGCTTAGAATACTTGTGAGGGAACATATAGATATGAGGTTTATCAACCTCAATATAGCTAGGGTGGGCTCAATCAGGTACATTCCAAGGGAAATGTACCTTGTGGTGGGCAATAGACTTGTTGTCCTTTGACAAGCCCTCCTTTGATGATTGAATAGATGGCACCACAGCACCACCCTTGGGAGGAGGCATAGGCTTTGACAAGCCTATGGGTACAATGGGTACTGGGTTTGTGAACCCAGTCATAACTACTTTGGGGGGAGGAGGCTTGATGTCCTTTCCCTTCAACTGTGAGGGGGTAGATTCCTCCATCTCCACATCTTCCCCTGATAGACTGAGGTCCTCATAGGGCAACATGGCACCCTATCCCCAGGGGTAGATTGAAGGTCCTGTCTGTGGGCCTTCCATGGCAAGTCTCTGACTGGAGAAGCTACTCTCTTCTCCAGTCCCATTGCAGAGCAGTAGAGGTCCAATCAGGCCTTGTCCCTCTGTCATTGAGCAATGTAAGTTTGTTTAGAACTTGGTTGAGTGCAATTTGCACTACAGGATTCTTGAGGATGTCCATTCTGATGTCCTCTGGTACTCCAGCATTGTGGAGGCACTGTAGCAGATGAGCAAGTTGCTCATCCACCTCCACATTAGGCAAAGGCTTATGAGTCTTTGCTTTTCCCTTCTTCTTTGACCTGAAGGCATCACTTGTACACCCTGGGTACTCAGAGCCATAGAGGGGCACTGATGACTCACTCACCATCAGTGCTGCCAAGGTGGTATCATCCACATCCATCTCATAGGGAGATACAGGGGCAAACCAATTGCAGCTCATCCTGGGATTTGCCAAAGTAGCAGGTACTTGAGGACCTGCTGGAAAAGCCTGAGTTACCATAGAAACTTGTGGTAACACATATTGGCCAAACTTGTACAACTATACAAGCTGTATAGGTGCTGGCTGTTCACCAAAAAATGCATCTTAGTATAGTGGTAGTTGTACCTGTTATGAGGAGCCCTCCACAAATCACAGGGGGGATGATGTGCATCCCCTACATGAGCCCTGGCAGCCCACAGCTCCTCCTCAAGCTGCTCCTCATCCTTGTTGAGCCACAGGGTGGCTCAAAGCTCTTTATGCTGGTGAGGCCACATTGTGGCCCTGCTCTCCCCTTCTCTCCCCTCTTGAGCCACTGACATGGCTTGAATTTTTGCAGGGAGGCAGGCCAGAGCCCCCTACCTGATCACTTGGGTTTAGTTTCTTGGACAGAGTCTGGTGTGTCTGCTGTGCAGATGGTAGTACTCTGTGATGTTAAGGAAAAAAAGAACTTTGTACAGGCAACCCTTTTAGCAGCCTCCATGTAGCTGACTAATATGGCACCTACCACTAGCATGCATCAGCATTAGCCATGAGCTGGCTAATATATCAGCACACCACAGACTAGAAGTCCATGGCTTACTAATGTGACATGCTTTGTCATACTAATTGCCCAAGGTGTTTTACCCCCTGGACCTCCAAATATCAGTCAAGGGCCTCTAGGTCCTTGTATATCTCCAGCAACTCCCAAGTCATATCCCCAAGGCTCCATTGAACCTCAAATTCCAGGTTAGAACTGGTCCACCAATGACCTATGAGGTCATCAACAAACCATTCCTGGTTATCCAGGGCACTAAAGTCATATGGCTGCAGCATCATACAATTTGGAAATCTTGCATTGTCAGTGGCCTTATAAGGCTGCAGCAGCAAGATATAGAACTTAGGATGAAGCCTTCATGTATGCAAGGCTCCCAGAAGTTCCAGGGTGTAATTGGAGGTCTCATTAAAGACCTCCAGGACTGAATAGGGCCCTACCCATTTAGGACAGAGCTTATGAGCTCATCCTTTGGGTAAGGTCAAATTCTTTGTTAAAAGGTATACTAATGTACCTTTCACAATATCAGGTCCAGCCTGGTGCCATTGGTTAGCAGCATGCATTTGAAAGATGCATGCCTCTATAATTGCATCATGCACTGCAGCCAGGTTCTGCAGCACTTGCAATGCAAAGTCATGTATTCCTTTAGAAATAACAGAGTCAGACCTGATCTTCTTAATCATGGAAGGCAGGTAGCCACTGTTCAACTTGAACAGTGCATACTTCATCAACTCTGACACACTCACATTGATTATAAACTCAGTGAGGTCAATACATTTGACCCAATTGTGTTGGTTGGGTTGCACAACCATCCTGAGTATTTGTCCAACACTATGGTTAGCTTGTTCCATCTGTCCATCCATTTGTGGATGGAATGATGTTGACATTAGGAGCTTGGCTCCTAAGATCTTATGGAGTTTATGCCACCATTTTGACATGAACTTGGAATCATGGTCACTGATAATAGAGCTAAGGAGGCCATGTAGCCTCACTATCTCTCACAGGTAAATCCAGGACAGCTGAGATGCTGTCATGGTAGTATGTACTGGCACTAGGTGTACCATACTGGTCATGTGACAGATGATTACCCACAGGTAATTAAAGCCTTTAGATTCTGGGAATAGACCAATAAAGTCTATTCCAATTGAATCCCAAGGCTTGGTGGGTATAGGCAAGGAATGGAGTTTCCTTGCAAGGTGCTGATTGCTCCCTTTTGCTCACTGGCATGACTCACAAGTCATGTAAAATATAAGTGTATCAGCTACTATAGTTGGCTACCAATACCAATGGTGGATATATTCCATTGTTCATTGAGCCCCAAAGTGGCCCAACATGCTATGAGCCTGGTCAAGAATCTGAGTTACCAATTTGCAGTCCTGAGGTATACATAATACCTTGGTACCAACCAGATTCTTTATTCAGATCAAGTTGCCAGACACCTGAAAGGCCTTGTAGTCCTTTGAGTGTTCTAGGATCTTTGTAAAAAGGGTATCTTTAAAGTACCCTTCACTAACCCTGTAATATAACAATGTATTGGTATAGTCACAGGGCATGTGAGCTGTGGGAGAGGCTTGTAAAGCCTCACCCAGCAGAATATCAGTATTCTGGTCTTGGAAAGAAGGGCTAATACTATCCACCCTGCCCATATCCAGTATTTGAGCCTCCTTATCTTAAGGCTCAACACCAATCCTACAGGGGTCCTGGGTGGATCATCTTAAGATCCACACATGCCTGTAACTGGTCCAAGTGCTGCTGCAGTTCAGATACCTGTTAAGAGGGCAAGTCATCTCCCTTAGGGTCTATCCTTGCATCAGTGCAGACAAACTCATATATATGGTGTACATCTTTAGACATATTACTCTCATAGTAGCGAGATAGACAGTCTGCAACTTTATTCAATTCTCCTTTGACATATGTAATGTCAAAGTTGAATTTGGACAAGTAATCCATCTAGTGCTATTAGCTTGCTGATAGATTCTGTGGAGTTTTGAAAAACTCAAGCATCTTGTGATCTGTGATCACATGAATTTTATATCCTAGGAGCTTATCCTTCCATTTGAGGAGAGCTTCTAGGATTGCCAAGGTCTTGAGTTCATGCATGGCATAATTTTGCTGTGCATTAGAGCATCTAGATAAACATGCATCCATTACCCTATGATGTCCCGGAAGATGGATGTCATTAGGTGCTGGAATGTAGCTGGAGCATTACAGTCTCCAATCTGCATAATATGGCTATAATATGTTCCCATAATAGTCATAAATGCAGTTTTGGGTACGTCCAATGGACATATCCATACCTGCTCATATGTATCAGTGAGGTCAATTTTTGACCTCACTCTTGCATGAGCTACAT
>JABCKS010000647.1:0-14294 GCA_018851325.1 Termitomyces sp. DKA19 | reverse complement strand
GTTAACCCCTCCCCTCCCAGTGGAGGGCACAAATATTCCCCCCCCTCTCCCCCCCCCAGAGTACTACCATCAGCATGTCCTAGGTCTCTTCATATACATTGTTGAGTATGGGCATAGGGTCCACAAGGCTCTGCACCTCCCACTCTAGGGACTCCTTCAGACCTATCATCAGCCAGTGATAGGCTCCCTTCAGGCACTCCAACTCTTCCATCCCCTACTCAATCTCTGCAGGAAGGCAGTACTCCAGGCAAATCTGCCAGAGGCCATTGTGGATAAATGCCCAGGTAGTGGTGACCCCATCCGGAAGGCTTCAATAGGCCTAAACATGCCCTAAAAGAATAAGCCAGAGCCAAACAGACATGATGGAACTTACCAAGAAACACAAAGCAATGCTTCACCTGCCAATTGGTGAGCTAGCCCCAGGCCTGGCCCCTCCTGCTTGCCAGCTCCTGCTGCCTCCAGATAACATCCCCAGATGACATCCTCAGATGACTCCCTGCCACCCTGCCCTGCTGCTCCCTGCTCCTGCCACTCTGCCTATTCTGACCCTGACTTCTTCTCCTGACTCTACTCCTACAATGCCTCATATGCTTGATGAAGGGTGTCTAACTCTTCCATCCTCACTGTCAGCTTATGGGCTAACTTCTGGTTTTGCACCATTATGCACCAGTTTTGGTCCAGCTAGGTTACCTTGACCTCTTATAGGCAGGCCACCTCTTCCTGGAGGCCAGCAACCTTGTTTGATAATGATGCTTAGGAGTCAGGGAAGTCAAAGAAGGTTTGGATTGAAGGCATGGAGGTCTAGAAAAATAATGATGAGGGCCCAGCATGAGAATGCTTGGGACCCAGAGCCTCCTTCAACAACATGCAGTGATGCTTGGACTCTGCTTCCAAGCCAGGGGACTCTGATGAGGGCAGGAATAGGGGGACCCCCAGGCTCATCAACTATGCCATTGAAGGACTGGGCACCCCCTCCCCATAGCCCCAAGCCCCCAGCAACACCCCCACCCACCTTGCCCCCATGTCTGCCAAAGACCCAAATGCTAATAGACACCTCTGCAGGGCCTGTGTCTCAATCACCATCTTGATGCAGAGCCATTGGGCACCTTGGAGCACTCAAACCAGGGCTGCCTCCCCCTCCTACCACCCCACCTGCCAGTGAGCCCAGAACAAACATTGAATGTGTCAATCCTAGCACTTGTCACAGATGTTTTGGGCCCACCAGGAGCATTCTAGTATAGGCAGGATGCAGGGATCCCTGCAGGCTTGACAGGCATTGTGCTAGGGGGAAGTTAGCTCTGTGACAACAACCTGGGACTAATCTTACCAGCCAATTCACTACACACCACTCCCACAATAGGTACCCCTCCCTCCAATCACAGCACAGAAGTTGCCTGACCTTGGGAGCCTCCCTGGTGTTTGACTTGGGCATGCTGCAGCTCAGGGATCTCCTGGGACCCCAAGGCAGCTGCCCACAGCTTCTGTTACTCTATTAGATCATTAGACAGGCTCTCTAAACTAGGTAAAGTAAGTATATATGATGAAACAAACAATCCACCACCTCTTTCTCCTGCACCTGGTCCTGCCCCAGCTGGCATGCTTCATATGCCACCCAGGCTGCCACATCATCAGTACTCAGAGGAGTCAAGGTCCTGTGCTTGTAGTTAGAAGACATTGCAATACCTTGGGAGAAATTGGAACACAAGCTGTTATAAAGACTCTCAGGGAATCACTGGACCCCCACAGGTACCCCAGGCACCAACAATACCTGCTGCATCTTGAGGGTCTTGATGCCTAAGGGGGGGAGTAATGTCAAGACCCTGTCAGTTTCCCTCTGATGACCCCACCACCTCTGACATCTACCCTAAAACCCCTAGCCTGACTCTTGAATGTCCCCACCCTCTATCCAGACCCCACCTGCACCCAGCACATTACCAGATCACTGGCCTACACATTCCCAAGCCCCAGCCCCAACAACTCCCTTGGAATGCATCTTATGCATTACTGGATCACTAGCAAGACATCCTCCCAAGTCCTAATACCCCACCCTACAACTTCACCCTCAGGGCCCACCTCAGACCATATCCAGGCCCCACTACAATAGGGGCCAAGACCCAGGCAGGCACCAGTCACCCAAAGACCCCCTTCCATCCCCAACTCTCCTCAGAAACCTCAAGTATATAGCTCCAGAACCTCATAGTCAGTTGGTAGTCTTAATATTGCATACTTTCATCTACTTCTCACTTCTCTACTCTCTCTTTCTCTACTCTTGCTCAATCTATTTTCCTTCTCATCTCACTCAACTCTCCAGTGTAATTGTCTCAGTCTGCAGAACAACCCTATGGACTTCAACCACCTCCACCCTCATCATAACAATCCCAGGACATTGCCTAGTGCCTGGATCAAGCCTGGAACATTAGTACATTTCCATTCCAGTCATTGACTAACCAACTAGCAGGTTCTCACTCTTGGAGGTGAGCTCCCAGGTACTCTGGACCTGACAGGGAGGTGGCCTGGCTCTGGTAAGTCAAGATCATCCAACTGAGGCAGAACCAGCACATTATGAAGCAAAACAAGGAGGTGGTCCAGGAGTTGTTGGCATGGATGGGGGAGTTGGATGCCCTATGCCAGGTGTACTAAGCATTACAGAAGCAGAGTCAAGGGACAGTATTGGGGCTGGAGTGCCAGGAGATAGCATAACTGAGGGAGGGGGGGTCATCTGGTGGGATCATCTAGAGGCAGTGGGAGCAGGCAGGTGGGAGGGGTAGAATGTGGGGCTGATTAGTGAGTTGATAGGCAGAGCACTGCCTAGCATATCTGGGTAAGTCCTACTGCCTGTTCTAGAGTTCAGACTAATTTATTTTAAGGTAGGCCTGGGCCCACCAGAGTCTCCTTGATGGGATGACCACTGCTCATGCATTTATTTGGAATGGTCTTCACCAGATCTGCCTAGAGTACAGGCTCCCTGCAGAGATTGAGCAGGGGATGGAGGAGCTGGAGCATTTGGAGGGAGCCTATCACTGGCTGGCAATAAGTCCAGAGAGGCCCCTGGAGTGGGAGGCACAGAGCCTTATGGACCATCTGCCCACTCTGGACAATGTATATGAGGAGACCCAGAATGCACTATCCATAGAGCTCCAGGGGGAATGTGGAGTGTTGGGTCCCCCTTTAGAAGAGGTAGATGTGACTGTGGAAAGGGGCAATAGGGTAGAGGTAGTAGATCTCTGAGAGACAGAGCAGGAGGTCCAGAGGAGGGCAAAAGGCAAGGGGAGAGTAGTTGGGTTAGGGAAGAGGGAGGCAGAGTCCCATCTGATGGGGCCCTTGTATAGTCATTGTAGTTGTTTTTCTGGTAGTTTCTTGGTCTCTTCTGTTTTCTCTCTTTTTTTTTTTCTTGAATGTTAATGTCCTTCCTGGTTTTAGCCTGGATAAGATGAATGGTTAGATGAGATAAGATAAGGTGATAAGTTGTATGAGATGGGGCAATGAGATAATGAGGATTAGTAGGGGTAAACAAGTGAGATAAGATAGATGACAAGATTAACAGAGGGGGTGCAGGAAGATAAAAAGGGAAAGGAAGGATAACAGAAACATGCAAGGAGGAGTTGAATCCACTTTGAGCTTGAAATGGGGTTGCACCCTGAGTGGCCTCAAGGTTATGGCCCAAGTTGTAGGTCTTGGGGCTTTTGGAGGTGGTCTTGGTGGAAGTCCTAAAGGGCTTTGGAGGCATTCTGGAGGTGTCCTAGCAGTTTCCAAGTGTCATCTTTGAGTCTGTACCTGGTCTACCAGATAAGGTACTCAATCTGGTGATGGCAGTGTTGGGAGTCAAAGATGATGTCAACCTTGTACTGGGCTTCTCTGTTAACCTTGATGGCAGGAGGGGATTTGTTCTGCTGGCTAAGGAAGGGGTCCAGGTCATGTCATTCCAAGAGCCAAACATGGAAGACAGGGTGGATCTCCTTCATTCCAGCAGGAAGGTCAAGTTGGTACATGTAAGAGAAAACCTTTCAGAGAATCTTGAAGGGTCTGAGGCACTTGTGGTTGATTTTTGGGGAGGACTACTGGGTCTTAATGTTCCTCTGATCAAGCCAGACAAGGGACCCTGTGGGCCAGTCTGGACTTATGCTCCAGTGAGTATTCACATGCTTGTGGTAGGCCTAGTTAGTGGTTCTGAGCTTGTGCTTGAGGTATTCCTGCAGGCTCTGGAGGTCCTGGGCAGTAGCATGGGCAGTATGAGAGGGGATGTTGCAAAGGGAGATGGTGAGCCAGGGGTTATATCCCTTGTTTACAAAGAAAGAGAAGACCTTGGTGGCCAAGTGCAGGGAGTTGTTGTAAGTAAATTCAGCAAGAGGAAGTTCAGTGCACTAGTCATCCTGCAGGTAATTCACATGAGGTATTGTTCCAGGGTTTGATTGATGCACTCAGTTTATCCATTAGTTTCTGAAGGGTAAGCTGTTCAAAGGCTGGACTTCTTCTTTTTCAGAAGTTCATCTTCTGCTTTGTAAATGAGTAATTGCTTGTTTGTATTAAAAAATATAATGCTTATTTTTGAAGTTGTGCAGCTTACAATTCACATGTTGTAACATGATGTCCAGGGCTTGGCACAGGGACTGCCAGAATTGTGAGACAAATAGAGTGCCTTGGTCAAAGATGATGTCATCATGTAGGCTATGTTTTATAAAGACATGCATGATGAAGTGTTGGGCCAAGTGCAGGGCATTATCTGTAGTATGGCAAGGGATGAAGATGGCTTGCTTCATTAGCCAGCATACAACAATAAGGATTACATCATGTCCTTCAGACTTCAGGAGTTCAACAATGTGGTCCATGGAAATGGAGGACCAGGGTTGGCATCCTGTTGGGAGGAGTTTGAGGAGTCCAGAGGGTTGGTGGCATGGAACCTTGGCCCAGCAACATGCCTCACAGGTGCAGACACATTGGATGACATCCTTCTTGAGTCCCAGCCAGAAGTACATTTGCATGATGAGTTACAAAGTCTTCCAGATTCCTAGGTGACCCTGGAGCTTGTGGTTATGGTGCTGCTGGAGGACCTCTAGTTGTAGCTTCTGGTGGTCTGGGATGTAAATTGCACCATTGCAGAGGAGGATCCCATTGTTGGGGGAAAGGGTGATGGTGGAGGGATCAGAGGGGGTTTTGAAGGGGAAAGGGGGAAAGTTCTGGGGGTCATGAGAGCAGAAGTAGTTATCCAGGAGTACTTGGTGGGTTCATTGGAGGAGGCCTTTGTCATCTAGCAGGAGCATGGCCCAGAGTTGCTCAGGGGGGATGATGACATACTGATTGAGGGTGTTCTGTCTGGCCTTGAACAATTTCTAAGGATAGATATTGGGCCTTTGAGTCAGGGCATTGAGCTTGGCTCTGAGATAGCCAGAGCAATATTGAATGACAAAGTCATATTTACACAGCAATTTGGACCATTGGGCTTGCTGGTGGCTGAGTTGCTTGGTAGTTGTGAAGTACTGGAGGTTATTGTGATCCAAGTAGACCTGGATGCTGTATCAAGCACCTTCCAGGTATGCACTCCATTGCCAGAAAGCTTCCACAATTGCAAGGAGCTCCTTGTCATAGATGTCATAGTTGAGTTCCATGAGGATCATAGAGTGGGTGTAGAATGTGACAGGGCAGAGTTCCTGGGTGTTGGGGTTGGTCTGGGAGAGAATTCCAGTGAGGGCATAGTCAGTGATATGCTCCTATCCCACCTAGCTGCCATGCAGGAAAATAAAAGAGGAACCTATAAGTGCACTGACAACTAGATAGGGTGGCTGGCAGTAGGGAGGGTGTGTGAGGGCAAGTCAGTAAACATCCCAGAGAACAAGAGCCAGTCAAGTAGGGGAGAAATAAGAGAGGCAAGTGAAAGTGGTTGCTAACACTAGCCTGAG
Organism: Termitomyces sp. DKA19; assembly: GCA_018851325.1. Taxonomy (NCBI): domain Eukaryota; kingdom Fungi; phylum Basidiomycota; class Agaricomycetes; order Agaricales; family Lyophyllaceae; genus Termitomyces; species Termitomyces sp. DKA19. The sequence continues at coordinate 8,400 of JABCKS010000647.1, read as the reverse complement.
TCACTAGTTGCTAACAAAGGATTGCTAAGTTGCTAAGGGAAAGGGAAGAAAAACAGGGGGAGACAAAGTAATTGCTAAGTGAGCAGGAGGGAGAAGTTGCTAAGTATGAAGGAGGACTAAGTGATAAAAGTGGAAGTGTTGGTAAAGTAAGTGAATGTTGCTAAGGTGTGACAAGGGAGTGGAAAGGGAGTCAAAGTGCAGTAAGTTGCTAAGTAAAAGATTTATTAGGAGAAGTCACTAAGGTTGGTGAGAGCCTAGCAATGAGGGGGATAGAAGTAGGAATGTAAGTCAAAACAAATGAAAGCTAGAGGGATAGACACCAAGACTAGTTGCTAGACACAGTCACTAACATTGCTAAAATGCTATAACACTATAAGGCACCCATACTTAGTATCATGCTCAATCAAGGATGAGTCTGCTAAGGCTGCCACTGAGCTGTTAATGGTGATGAAGAAGACCAAGGGTGGGATCTGAAGCTGAGAGAGACAATGAGCAGAGTGCTCTGAGGCTGCAGTGGGCAGTTGTGGACTATAATCCTTCTTTTTCATGTTGAACTAGGTATGTACAGAGGGTGTTTTGTTGTAAGTAATGTAAGCAAGAATGGAGAACTGGTTGCTAAAGGTAATGGCATCTGTCAAGATGTTCAAGGTTCTATACTAATGTTCAGATAGTAACCAACCATAAGTATGTGATGTCAGAAATGTATACAAAATATGTCAAATGGAAAAATAAATGATTATCAAAATGGAAGTCTAAGTGAGCATACCATATGTCAGTATTTGAAGTGTAGATGCTGTTCTGGTATGCTCATAATCAAGACAATCAAAGAAGCCAAGAAGTCACATGTCCATGAAAGGTTGTCTTTTTGAAAGTAAAGTATGGGTGTCACTAAGGGTTGTTGCTAGCAATCATTGCTAAGGGGGTTTTTGGCCTGGTTGTTTCTAGATCCCTGGTCTAGGCTCCATGTGATGAGTGCTTGTGATCCCAAAAATCTCATAATTGCTAAGGTCTTGTACAAAAGGCTACCTCATTCCAGACTTTAGGTCCAGACTCCTCATAATGTATTCCCAAATCATGTGCTATGGAGATAAGATTGGCAGAGATGTTGTTAATGGTACTCAGCAATAGATGGGTCTCATCATTGGAGGCATTGCATTCAAGGATGATAGGAAGGAAAGGGTTATAGTGTTGGAGGATGGGGGCAGAAGTGAAGGCAGTCTTGAGAAGATCAAAGATGTCTTGACAATCTAAGTCCCAGTTCCATGGAGTGTCTTTTTTGGTAAGGCAAGTAAGCTTCTTTGTGATTCCAGAGTAATTGTTGATGAACCTCCAATAGAAGTTCACAAAGCCAAGGAAGGACTGGAGTTCCTTTACATTCTGTGAGCAGGGCCAGTTGGTGATGGCATTGACCTTGCCCAGGTCCATGTGGATGCCTCCCAGAGTGACAATGATGCCCAGATACTCCACTTCCTGGGTGTGGAAGGAGCACTTTTTGGGTTTGGCATAGAGGTTGTGTTGTCAGAGTTGCTCCACAACATGTTGGACATGATCTCAATGTTCTGCAAGGCAGTTGAAGTAAATAAGGATGTTGTCCAGATATACTACCACAAAGACATTGTTCATATTGTGGAAGATGTCATTCATGAAATATTGGAAGGTGGCAGGGGAGTTGGTCATTCCAAAAGAAATTACCAGGTACTTGAAGAGCCTATATTGAGTCCAGAAAGTAGTCTTCCACTCATATCCAGGGGTGATGTGAAAGTTGTTGTATCCAGAGCAAAGGTTGATCTTCATGTATACTTTGGCACTCTAGAGCTGGTCCACAAGGTCTCCAATGAGAGGGAAGGGGTACTGGTTCTTCTTTGTGATCTGGTTGAGCCCTTGGTAGCTGACACAGAGGCAAAGCATGCTGTCCTTCTTCTTAACAAAGAGAACTGGGGCTCCAGCAGGGGAAGAGGATAGTCAGATAAAGCTCTTTCCCAGCATCTTGTTCACATAGTCCTTGAGGGTCCAAAGCTTGGTTTCTGACATGTTGTAGACCTCCTCAAAGGGGGGGAGGCTCTGTCTTCTAGGTCAATCTGGTGGTCATAGGGTCAATGCAGGGGGAGCTTCTTGATGCTTCCTTCCAAGAATACATTCACAAATTTGTGGTATTTGGGGGGCATGACCTTGCACAGAATCTCCTCCTCAGATTTGATGGAGTCCAGAGGTTTCTGGGCTTAGAGCTGTTCAACAGGGGTTACATACAGCTAGTAGGCCTAGGTTCCATTGTAGAGGATTCTGGCAAACAGAGTGGCCCCTATGACACAAGGACTATGTCCAGGGGTCTCCTCATTTGAGGCCTGAGAATTTTTCAGTTTGGGGGAAGCAGTTTGGGGGAAGAATAGCCCTTAGAACTTATTGTGGTGGATGTTGGATGGAAAGAAGTTGGGGAGCAGGGGTCAAGGGGGGCTTTTAGGAGGGAAGGTTGCAGAAGAGGGTGTGATCATAGAGGAGGGTGTGGAAGTGGAAGTAGAGGGGGAAGCATTGGCATTAGTGCTGAGGTTTTCCACAGAGTGAGGCTCACCAGCATTGTAGTTCCCTTCCTCCCCCCTAAGGTCCTGCAACAAGAGTTGGAGGGGAGAGCTGGGGTTTGGAGTGGGAGGGCAGTTGGGGTTGGGTTTGTCCTCAATGGTGGGGAAGTATCAGGACCAGAGTGATATTCTAGTGGCCAGTCAAGCATCTTTAGGTCTGGAGAGCCTGAGATCTGGGCACTGGGCAATGTCCCAGAGCTGATGTGAAGAGGGCAGAGGTGGTTGAAGTCTATGGGAATGTTCCATGGACTAAGATGACTATATCAGAAAGTTGAGAGAAAGAGGAAAAAGAGAATAAATTGGATAGGAATAGACACAGAGAGAGTAGAGAAACAAAAAGTAGACAAAAGTAGGCAATATTAAAACTAGCAACTGACTATGGGGGGCTTAGGGCTGTTAGTGAGTTGAGATATTCCATAGAATATAGAGAGAAAGCATTGGCATTGCCTATTTCAATATGTACAGAATCTGCACTCTACATAATTTTTTCTTGACCTTGAAATTTTCAAAGAACATCTGAATTAATTTCATCTACATCAGAATTTTTACATGAATGAATTGTTTAATCCAGATAATATTGATTCTTATGATGATGTACAATAGTCAGCTTTGATTGTTTGATGGTGGCCTATCCCTCACCAGAGAGATCATGCACTATATGTACATTTTCTTATAATTTATGAATAACACAAAACAAGAGCTCTAGATGCTCATCACCCAACTATACAAATCCACCCCTATTGTCCTGGGCTTCCTGTAGTTATAATTCACCAACCCTCACATCAACTGACAGACTCTCACCATGGCCTTGGATTGCACAGACCCCTCTGCCATCTCTTTCTCTCTCCCCTTTGACTTCAACCTGATGAATTCTGAAAGCCTTAGCAAATTACATTCTACCTTGACATGCTCTTTTATTATTGACAATCACACTCTAATCCACAAACACCACCCATGCTGTGCTCCTTATTAGTGCAGCTATGGGAACTTTGTAAGTAGAGTTAGGCCTCACAGATAAGGCATTAGATGCATCAGTTGAACTACAGCTCTTTGACAGCAATCCAACATCCCCCAGATTGGTTTTCCATCACCATATCAACAGTGTCTGCCTATTGGATAGTCTGGAATTATTCATCAACTTACAGATTACCTAGCTGTACCCTGTTACCTTAGTTATATAAGGCCAACTATAACATCAATTGAAACTCAATAAGCATGACATTTGACAGTGTAGGCACTTGATCAGCTGCTGGAATATCCCTGTGATCTCAATGATTCTCCACTATTGAAAAAGAGACAAAACACCAACTGTCCCCCTGCCCCAAGCTCCCAACTCCCCCCTCCAGCCTTTACTGCAGAAGTTTAGAAGGGAGTAAGGGAACTGTGATGTCAACAACTACCATTTCCCAGAAAGCCATGGCACCAATGTCAATATATCCCCCTCCCCTTCCACACACTCCTCCACACCCTCCTCCTCCAAAAGTCCTCCCTGACCCTTGCCATCTAACTTCTTTCCACCAAGCATCCCTCACAACAAGTTTAGAGGGCCATTTCCCCTCCAAACTGCTTCTTTTGATCTTAAAAACACCTAAATCCCAAGCAAAGGAACCCCTGGACACAGCCTTCATGTCATAGGGGCCACTTCATTTGCCAGAATCCTCTATGACAGGACCTAGGGCCTACCAGCTGTATGGAACCCCTGTCAAACAGCTCCAAGCCTAGAAACCTTCAGACCCTAGTGAATCTGAGAAGGAAATTCTGTGTAAGGTCATGCCTCCTAAGTACCATGAATTCACAGACATATTCTCAGAAGGAAGCACCAAGGAGCTTCCCCTGCACTGACTCTATGACCATCAGATCAGCCTGGAAGAAGGCACCTCCCTACCCTTCAGAAAGGTCTACAACATATTAGAAATTGAGCTCCAGGCCCATATAGATGAGATGCTAGGAAAAGGCTTCATCCAACCTTCCTCCTCTGCTGAAGCCCCAGTCCTTTTTACTAAGAAGAAGGATGGCATACTCTGCTTTTGTGTCAACTACTGAGGACTAAACTAGATTATAAAGAAGAACAAGTATCCTCTTCCCCTTATTGAAGACCTTGTGGACCAACTTCAGAGTAATATGAAAATCAACTTCTGCTTTGGGTACAACAATGTTTGTATTGCCCCTGGACATGAGTGGAAGACCACTTTCTGGACCTGCTACAGACTCTTCAAATACCTAGTGAAGCTCTTTGGAATGACCAACTCCTCTGCCACTTTACAGTACTTCATGAACAACATCTTCTATGATATAAATGACATCTTCATGGTAGTATACCTGAATAATATTCTAATCTACTCCAACTCCTTTGAGGAACACTGGAACCATGTCCAATATGTCCTGGAGCAACTCTGACAACACAACCTCCATGCCAAACCCAAAAAGTACTCCTTCCATACTCAGGAAGTTGAGTATCTCAACATCATTGTCACTCTAGGAGGCATCTGCATAGACTAGGGCAAGGTTGAAGCCATCATCAACTAGCTCTGCTTACAGAATATTAAGAAACTCCAGTGCTTCTTTGAGTTTGCAAGCTTTTACTGGAGATTTATGGACAACTACTCCAGAATCACAAAAAAACTCACATGCTTCACCTCAAAGGACACTCTGTAGAACTGGGACTCAGACTGCCAAAGTGTTTTTAAATTCCTCAAATTTGCCTTCACCTCCATCCCCATCCTTTGACATTACAACCTCTCCCTCCCCATCATTCTTGAATGTGACACCTCTGACTATGCCCTTGCTAGAATCCTCTCCCAAACCAACTCTGACACTCAGGAGCTCCACTCCATTGTGCTTTACACCCACTTTGTAATTCCTGCAGAGCTCAACTATGACATCTATGGCAAGGAACTCATCACAATTGTAGGAGCTTTTTGGCAATGGAGAGCATACCTTGAAGGCACCCAGTATAGCATTCAAGCCTACTTAGACCACAAACAACCTCTAGTACTTTATGACTACTGAGCAATTCAGCCACTGGCAGGCCTGATGGTCCAAGCTGCTGTCCAAATATGACTTTATTATCTGGTACCACCCTGGCTATCTTGGGGCCAAACCCAACACCCTCATCCAAAGGCTCAATGTCTATCTACCAAAATCCTTTGAGGCTGGGTGAAATTCCCTCAATCAATATGTAATTGTTCCCCCAAGCAAATCCAGACCATCTTTCTGCTAGACAATGAAGACCTCCCTCCAATGGATCTACTAAGCACTCTTGAACAGCTACTTCTGCTCCCATGATCCTTAGAAGTCCCCTTCTTTCTTCTTCAACTCCCTCTCTGACCCTCCTCCCTACACCCTTTCTCCTAACAACCAGCTCCTCCACAATGGCATAATCTATGTCCCAGACTACCAGAAACTCTACCTCAAGGTCCTCCAACAGCACTATAATTATAAGCTCTAAGGTTACCTGAAAATCTGGAAGACCTTCCAGCTTGTCATGCAAATGTACTTCTAGACTGGACTTAACAAAGATGTCACCTGGTATGTCTGTGCCTATGAGGTATACTGTTGGGCCAAGGTCCCACATCACTGCCCCTGCAAGGCATGCTATCAGGCCAAGGTCCCACACCACTGCCCCTTCAGACTCCTCAAACCCCTCCTGCTAGATTGCTGACTCTGGGTCTTTATCTTCATAGATTGCATAGTTGAGCTCCCAGAGTCCAAAGGACATGATGCATGTCCTATTATTATATGTTAGCTAACAAAACAGACTGTCTTCATCTCTTGCCACACCATAGACAATGCCCTGCAACTGGCCTAACACTTTGTCACTCATATCTTTATCAAGCATGGCTTGCCCAACAACTATCTCAAAACAAGGCACCTTGTTTGTCTTGTGGTTCTAGCAATCCCTCTGCAAGGCCCTAAATATCAAGTCTAGTCCACAGCCTACTACTCAAAAATGAATAGACAGACCAAGCATGTCAATTAGACCTTGGAACAGTACCACTGGTTCTATATGAACTACCTGCAGGATGATTGGTGTACTGAGCTTTTTCTTACCAAATTTACTCACAACAACTCCTTACACTTGGCCACTAGGGTTTCCCCCTTTGTTGTGAATGAAGGCTACAATGTCTAGCTTACCATCTTTCTCCATGACATCCCCTTCTACATAGCACATGCTACCACTCAGTACTTTCAAAGCCTGAAGGACTACCTCAAGCAGGAAATTGGCATTGCCAACTAGGCTTACTACAAACATGTAGATGCTTGCCAGAATACAACTCCAGACTAGCCTGTAGGACCCCTTGTTTGGCTCAACTGCTAGAACATCAAAACCTGATGGCCCTCCCTAAAAGTCAACTATAAATGCCTTGGACTATTCAAGATGCTCTGGAAAGTATCCTCCTATGCATACCAACTCAACCTCTCTGCTTGGATGAAAGGGATTTACTCTATTTTCTATGTACAGCTCTTAGAACAACATAATCTGGAACCCTTTTCTAGCCAGCAGAATGACCCTCCTTCTACCATCAAAGTCAACAGAGAAACCCAGTACAAAGTCAACAAAATCCTTGAATCTCAACATTAATGTAGATGAGTTAAATACCTCATCTGGTGAATTGAGTATAGACCCAAGGACAACATCTGGGAGCTTCCAGGACACCTCCAGAGTACCTTCAAAGCCCTCTGGGACTTCTAACAAAACTACCTGCAAAGACCTTGAGACATAAGACTCAGGCCTATAACTTTCAGGCCTATAACCTTGGGGCCTCCCCAGGCACAAGTCCATCCTGAGCACAATGGGGATTCAACTCTCCTCAGCACATTCTTTATCTAATCCTATCTAAATTTTCTCTTACCCCATCTTATCCCCCCATCAGAACTCTTCATCTCACTTTATCATTTTATCTTATCCCACTTATCTTATCACCTAATCCTCCCTTATCTGATCCATCATTTTTCTTATCTCATCTGATCCATCACCTCTTATCTAGACTAGACCCAAAAAAAGACAGTAATATTAAAGAAAACATGACCAAGACAAAAAGAAACTATCTATATAGAGTTCTAGCCAACAGGCACCTCTTTCTCTAACCTCACCCTACTCAGTCTCTCCTGCCTTCTCCTTTGCCTTCCTCCACACCACCTGCTTGAACTCATGAAGGTCAATAGCTTTGACCCCATTGCCCTTCTCTACCATTATATCAACCTCCTCCAGTGGGGGCTCCAACAGCTCCTACATGCCATAAAGCTCCAAATGTAAGATTCTCTGCAATTCATCTAAGATGTCCTTTAGGAATAGCATAGGCTCTGTTAGACTTTCTACTTCTAGTGTGCTCCCTCAGTTGAAGTCCATCTTCCAATCAGTGCCCTCCAGCCTCTCTAGCTCCCCTATGCTACATTTGATCTCTAGTACTTTGGACAAATCTGCTGAAGGCCATCCCAAACAAATGACCTTGCCATAGTCACTTTGTTCAGCAGCTCCCAATACACCTGGATCCATTCTTGTAATGCTGTTACTGAGCCTTTCATGCACTAAACTGTAAGTCAGAACCTATCTATTGATTCCAGCTACAGTTGTGTGAAAAAGACTACTTGAGGTTATGTAAGTAACCTCACAACTTATATAGTAATTATATAAAAAATAATTAGTAATAGCTATAAAGTAATAATAATTTTATATTATATACTGTAACATGCATGATCCATTACATACCCCCCTCATGAGACCATCACAGGTCTCATTGAATAATTAATCAATGAAAAATAAATGAGACCATAGTGAGTCTCATCAAAAATAAAAATAAAATAAAATAAAACACAGGATATAGGG
>JABCKS010000646.1:0-14323 GCA_018851325.1 Termitomyces sp. DKA19 | reverse complement strand
AAGGTGTTTACAATTTATATTACAATTTTTCCACTGATTTTTCACTGTAGAAATGAGCCAACTCTGAAGTAATTACCTTAAAAGGAAGGTTCTTATGTCATGCTTTGTCACTGCTTACTGAAGCACCCACCCAAAGAGGAAATTCCCATGAAACGGTCATTGCATTATATATAGTGATAAGCTATGGTCCATGCCTTCAGCATAGGCCTATAGTTTTTACTTAGACCTAGACCCAACTTTGCTGCACTCAGTTAGGTCTTTGATAGTCAACTTAATGTTTAGTCCCAGCTCTAATTGAGCATAGCAAAGTTAGAGCCTTGAGTTTCACAACTCAATGTTTAATCTAGAGCTTTGAGTTTTATAACTCAATGCTTAATTCTGGGTCTAATCTCACTGTACTTAGTTAAAGCCTTGAGTTTCAAAACTCAATGCTTAATTTAATGCTGAGTCCTAGTTCTAACCTCACTATGTTCGGTTAGAGCCTTGCTTAATCCCTTCAGTATATTAATAGCTCAAACTTGCCAAAGAAACTAAATTCAATATTGAACAATTAATAAATCACCTAATGTATATACTTTTCTACTTAAAACAATTTTTATAAGTATTTTAATAGCTTGAAAAATAATTTTTACAATTATATTGATAGCTCAGAGTGTATCAAAGATGTTTACTATATTTATTCTAATTTTTCCAGTATTTTTCACTGTAGAAATGACCCAACTTCCACATTGTTACCTTCAAAGGCAAAATCCTATGTTAGGCTTAGTCAGAATTATGCAAGCAATGATGAAAGCAGACAGCTTTTCTACTTTTATACTAACTTTCTCAGGGGTTATTGCATTCTATATAGATAAGCTACAGTCTGTGCCTTTGGTATAAACCTGTAGTTTTTGCTTAAACTCAGACCTAACTTTGCTATACTTAGTTAGATCTTTGATATTCAACTCAATGCTTAGTCCCAGCTCTAACTTTGCTGCACTCAGTCAAAGCCTTGAGTTTCAAAACTCAATGCTTAGTCCTAGCTCTAACCTCACTATGCTTAGTTAGAGCCTTTAGTTTCACAACTCAATGCTTAGTCCCTTCAGTATATCAATAACTCAGACTTGTCAAAGAAACTAAATTCAATCTTGAACAATCAATAAATATACTAATGTATACACTTTTACTTTAAAAACAATTTTTGAAGTGTTTTAATAGCTTAAAAAATAGTTTATACTATTTAATCAATAGCTCAAAATGTATTAAAGATGTTTACTAAATATATTCTAATTTTTCCACTAATATTCACTGTAAAAACAAGCCAACTTTGGAGTAGTTACTATAAGAGGCAGCTTATTTGTCAGCCTCAGTCAGAATTACACAAGCATCATCCAAAAAAGGAAATTCCCACAAAATAGTCATTGCATTATATAAAGAGACAAGCTATAGTCCATGCCTTTAACATGGGCCTGTAGTTTTTACTTAGACCTAGACCTAACTTTGCTATACTTAGTTAGATCTTTGATAGCCAACTCAATGCTTAATCCCAGCTCTATACTGAACACAGCAAGGTTAAAGCCTTGAGTTTCACAACTCAATGCTTAATCCTGGCTCTAACTTTACTGCACTCAGTTAGAGCCTTGAGTTTCAAAACTCAATGCTTAATCCTGGCTCTAACCTCACTGCACTCAGTTAGAGCCTTGAGTTTCAAAACTCAATGCTTCATTCTAGCTCTAACCTCACTATGCTCAGTTAGAGCCTTGAGTTTCAAAACTCAATCTTTCATTTTAGCTCTAACCTTGCTGCACTTAGTTGGAGCCTTGAGTTTTAAAACTCAATACTTCATCCCAACTTTAACCTTACTATACTCAGTTAGAGCTTTGAGTTTCAAAAATTAATGCTTCATCCCAGCTCTAACCTTGCTGCACTGAGTTAAAACCTTGAGTTTCAAAACTCAATACTTCATTCCAGCTCTAATCTCACTAGGCTCAGTTAGAGCCTTGAGTTTTACAACTCAATGCTTAGTCCCAGCTCTAACCTTACTGCACTTAGCTAAAGCCTTAAGTTTCACAACTCAATGCTTAATCCTAGCTCTAATCTCACTATGCTTAGTTAGAGCCTTAAGTTTCACAACTCAATGCTTAGTCCCAACTCTAACTTCACTATCTTTAGTGTCAAAGAAACTGAATTCAATGTTAAACAATCTATAAATACACTGATATATATACTTTTGCTTTCAGAACAATTTTTATCAGTATTTTAATACCTTAAAAAAAAATTACAATTATATTGATATTTTAGAGTGCATTTACAATGTTTACTATATTTATTTCAATTTTTCCAGTAATTTTCACTGTAGAAATGACCTAACTACTACATTGTTACTCTAAAAGGAAGGTTCTTGGTCAGCCTTAGTCAGAATTATGCACTCTCTTATTGGGTCATGTATATTAATGCATAGATGATAGCATATGACCTCTCTGCCCTACTGTATAGTTAGTCCCACTAGTTCAGAGGCTTAGAGTGTCATATTAGGTATAAGAAGTCCTTAGACTTATTCTTTTTGGATCCCTCTTTGCCAGGTATGTAGTTAGACTTGTAGACCTAGTATAGTGCTAAATAGACTTTGGATCTCCCTTTGCCAGCTATGTGACTGAGCTGCAACTCTGAAGGTCACCCTTACAGCAGAACAAGTCTCTCACTTTAAGTCTGGAAGCCCCCTTTAGTTGCTAGAGCTACTTTTGCCTCTAGAAGCTCTTTCTCCACTATTGTGTCTCAGTTTAATACCTCCATGACCACTCCAGCTCTGCCAACAGACCCTCTGGATGCTTCTAGCCCTCAGAATAATGTCTAGCACCATTTGTTACTTCTGAAGACTTAAGTATAATCTACTTAAGCTTCTTTTATCCTTTATACCAATCTAAGACTATTGCCTACTCTCTTCAGACTCTGTTGAAATGCCTCCCTCTTTCTTCTCCAACCCCTCAGATAGTTCCTGGTGCAATCTAAAATACCTTGCTCTATGCTTTCTAATATCTATAACAGAGACTAAAAGATTGGAGAGCAATTCCTTCAGTTCTATATTACCTACATTCAGCTAAGTGGTGAAGTATTTGTCTTTGATACCTTGAAAATTGCTTGGCTCCTCTTATATATAAAGCTGGGCTACACTTTCATATATGCATCATAGGTTTTTTAGAAAAGAGGAGGAGTTAGTAGCTTTGCAAGTTGAGATGAGTTTGAATGTGATTTTAGAGCTGAATTTTTCCCTCTAGACCTGGCTAAGACAGCTGCACTGTTCCTTTGTAATTGTAACCAGTATAGTCAAGGAAAGAGGTTTTTTAATGAGTATATAGACTTCTTTTGAGCTCTAGTTGAGCAAGCTGACTTTTTGAATAGGCTATAACTCTGTCTCACCTTTTGGAAGGGACTCTACCCTACTCTTATAGACAGCATCCATAGTATGGCAGAGGGATGACCTAACAACAAGTGTATTAAGACCTAGTACAAGGCAGCTTGAGAACAGTGGCAGCTTATAGAGCTGAAGCAAGTACTCCATCATAGCCAGCCTGCCTCCAGTCACTTCTTCTAACTAGGCTCCCAAAGCAGGATTTCTACCCAGAGCTCCCTTCTTCTCTGTTTCCTTGACTTGCCTCAACCACATGCAGGTTCTGGATCCTCTCCCTCATTGTCCCTGCCTATAGGCATTTCTATAAAGATGGATGCCTCCCACAAGTGCTTCTTCACTCCCCTACTCTGCTGACAATGTGGAAAGGCAGGCCACCTTGCTTGTTATTGTCTCTAAGGAATAGAGATTTGTTACCTCTTCCTTACTGAGCAAAAGAAGTTATTGGTCCAACTCTTTGCCACACAAGTAGAACTCCTTCACATTATAATAGGACCTTCTAGCAAGGAAAACAGAGAAGTGAGCACCCATTTTCCAGAGTTAGAGGAAGGTTTTTAGAAAAGCAATGGATGAACTGTATGCTTTCATTGCTTAGTGCTAACTGTTTTACCATCTTGTCTGTAGAATCTAATACAAGCCCTATTGTCCTTAATTCTGTAGCTGGAACTGTAAGCACTCTTTCCAATATACAACACCCCTCAGTTAAAGGCTTGACTGAAGAAGTTCTCTCTCAACCATGTCAAAGGATCCCTGCCTGGGAATATTATCTTCCTTGTTGTTATATTGTTGTCTCCACTCCATCTGTTAACTCTTTGAAGCTGGAGGTAGAATTAAAGATAATGGACATCTAGCAGACCCTGAACATAATAGCTCTACTTGATAGTGGGGCCACTGGCCTTTTCCTTGACACAGAATATATAAAATAACATTGCCTCACCACTTGACCTCTTCTTTGTCCAATTCCAGTATATAACATTAATGGTACTCCCAATAAAGCCAGTTTTATCTGCTCTATAGTGTACCTAAGTCTCTACTATCAGACTTACTTGGAGTGTGCTGTTTTTGCAGTCACTAATCTGAGGAAGCAGAATATGATCTTGGGGTTCACCTAGCTTCAAAAACACAACTCAGAGATTGATTGGGCAGGAGAAGTAGTAAAGATAAGCTGTTATCCCTGTCATTGCACTACTTATACTAGAGAGGCCCAAAAGGAACACAGACCCAAGGTCTCTGAGCATGTTGCCATACATATTTGCTGTACAGAGCCCATTCTCTATGCTGACCTTGATCTGTTAGATCCCCTTCTTCTGGCATTCCCTTATAAAAAGAAGAGTTGAGTATGAAATCCAAGAGAAAGAAAGGTGTACAGAGGAATTTATCAATGCTTTAGACTCAGAGTCCCCAGACAAGACTATTGAAGTAGGGGATAGGATCTATACTACTACACTCTACTCTTCTCCAATAGAGGCAGAAATTAGGGCCAGTCAGACCATATTCTAAAAACTAGCTGATGTGTTTGCAGCAAACTTAAGGCCCAAACTCCTTGATAGTACAGTTTCCCACCATCTTCAGGACTTTGAGGCAGTATCTTCTAAAGCTTTATTTGATTTGATCCCTGAGCACAAGCAATGGGATCATATCATTGAGCTGATACCTAGAGCTGAACCTTCCAGCTATAAAGTCTACCCACTTGCACTATAGGAGCAGGATGAATTGGATGCATTTTTGTAGCAGCATTTCAGCTCCAAATGAATACAACTCTTGAAGTCCTCCATAGTCTCCCCAATCTTCTTTGTTAAGAAGAGGGATGGCTCTCTCCATCTAATTCAAGACTATTGGGTCTTAAATACAATGACTATGAAGAATTTCTACCTCCTTCCTCTCACTTCTGAACTTGTTAACAATCTCCAAGGAGTATGCTACTTTACTAGGTTGGACATCTGTTAAGGCTACAACAATGTACACATCAAGAAAGGAGATAAGTGGAAGGCAGCATTTCAAACTAATTGCAGACTCTTTGAACCTCTAGTAATATTTTTTGGCCTTACCAATAGCTCTGCCACTTTCTGGACTATGATGAACATTATCTCTTGTGACCTGATTATAGAAGGCATTTTGTGTATCTATCTAAATGATATCCTTATCTACACTAAAACTTTAGAGGAGCATTGCCAGATTACATACATTGTACTAGAATGTCTCTACTAACACTAGCTATACTTGAAACCTGAAAAGTGCAAATTTAAGCAGATCAAAGTAGAGTACTCAGGCCAAATTATTTTGCATAGTATAGTGAATATAAACCCAGTTAAGGTGGCAGGTGTAGCAAAATGGCTAGAGCCAAAGAACAAGAAAGAAGTCTAAGCATTTCTGAGCTTCATTAATTTCTACTGGAAGTTTATTCAAGATTTCTTATATCATGCTTGCCCACTCTTTGACCTTACTAGTAAAGATGTGGTATGACAATAGGAGTCCTTACAGCAAGCCACTTTTATTACCCTCAAACAGGCTGTCACTTCAAAACTAGTCCTTTTACTCTTTGACAACAACTCTATCAGAGGATTAGTCTTCATGACTGTTCTACTCTCATCTAGCTTAGTCTATAAGAATTAGCATCTCTATCTAACCAACCTCCAGACTACTGATATCCTCCTATACTGCCTAACTACTGTGCAGAAAAATAAAAAGAAAGACTTAGAGTGTACTGGCAACCAGATAGGGTAGCTGGCAGTAGGATGTGGGTAAGGGCAAGTCAGTAATTGTTCCAGAGAACAGAAGCTGTAGATAGTAGGGTGAAAAAGGGGTACAAGTAAAAGGAGTTGCTAATGTTAGCCTAAATTGCTAAACACTAATGGTATGTTGCTAAATGAAAAATGGAATAGGAGTGAGGACAAAGCAGTATGTGATAGGAATATCAGTAAGGTAAACAGAAGTCACTAAGTAGGAAAGGAGTTAAGAACATGTCATTAGGCAAATAACTGCTAAGAGGATGTTACTAAGGTAGGTAAAAAGCCTAGTGACAAGGAGGGAAAAAGGAGCAAGAATGTAAGTCAAATGGGGGAGTAACTTGGGGAACACACAAGACTTGTTGCTAGCCATAGTTGCTAATGTTGCTAAGACACTATAACACTAAGGCACCCATACTTAGTACCACACTAAGTCAAGGATGAGGTTGCTAAAGCTTGTTGCTAAGCTGTTAATAAGAGTAAGAGTGAATAAGAATGAGTTCTGAAGCTGAGGGAGATACTGAGGGACAAGTACTCAGGGTTGCTCAATCCATTTCTTTGTTGTCCTACTAGCTATGTACAGGAGGTATTTATACTGTTTGTAAGTAATGTAGCCTAAAAAGAAAGATAGTTACCACAAGTAACAGTGTCTGCCAAAATGCATACTGGGTGTCAAGATGGTGACCAAATATAAGTATTTAATGTCAAAAGGTGCATACTATGTGTTAGAATGAAAATAAAGAGCATACCAAACATCAGTATCTGAAATGTAGATGCCATTCAAGTATGTTAGTAATCAAGAAAAATGAAGGGTTCAAGAAGTCACATGTTCATATGTTTATTTTGAAAGCAAAGTGCCTATGTTACTGAGGATTGTCACTAGTGAACATTGCTAAGGGGGCTTTTGGCAAGGTCATTCTAGATGTGTGGTCTAGGCTCCATGTGATAAATGCTCATGATTCAAAAATTTCCATGGTTGCTAAGGTCTCATACAAATCTCATGCTGATCCTCAGGTCATGTGCTGTCCCAATAAGATAGTCAGAGATGTCAGTAACCATACTCAGTGACAGATAGGTCTTATCATCCTCCCCTATGCTGAAATCCTGACTGTTCTCAGTCAACCAAATCCCATGATCACTTGAATGGTCTGTGCATGGAAAAGGAAATGTCCATAAAAGACTGACACTTAGCTGAACTTCAACCCAGTTCTCCCCATTTCTCTTTTCTGCTTTTCTACTCAGATCTTATCTTCAACCAATCACTATGGCCTCCTTCATCACTGATTCAATTGACAAACACTCTATGGCTGAAGTCTTTCTGGGGAAGGCTAATCACATCTTAGCAACTGCCTGCCAACAATTAGCAACAAATCTTTATAGGGTAGCTACTACTATCATCAAGATGTGGCTTTGCTGGTTCAAGACTGCCAGTAGTGGACTTGACTGGTCAGAGCTAGCAGATGTGGACCAGGAGTGTCAGGCCTTGTACAAGAGGTACAAGGGAGAGGATTGGATGCACAAGTTTGATAAACATTTTGTGAGTAAACCTTACTTTTCTTTGTTTGTAGCAATATATTGATAATTTCACTAACATCTTTTGCTAGGCTCCTCCTGTGCCCTCCCTCAAGTACCTCCTTGAAGACTTGGAGGCTGGGATGATGGTAAGTGATAGTGGTGTCACCTGAGCTAGTGGCATTGCTTAGGTAACCTTAGCTTTTTGAGGACTTGTCTCCTAATGACCAATCTTCTAGCACCCATCACATGAGCTGGTAATAATGATAGGGGCAAGCTGGAGCAAGGGTTGTGGTGACATCAGGGAGGCTGGCCCTTCCACTCCCAAATGTGTTGTTGGCAGCATTGCTAAGGAGCTAGCAATGTTGTTAAAGCACTACAAAACTCCCAAGAGCAAAGAAAAGGCAAGAGAGGACAATGAAGAATTTGAGGTAAGTCTTCACTTATTTGCTAGTGCTTAGCAACACTTGCTAACTTGTCCATAGGAACCCATTCAAGACTCCTTCACCAATAAGGAGCTTGTAGGACTTCTTCATTGGCAAAAAGCCTCTACAGTGGTGGATAGCAGGATGGAGGCTAGAGTAAGCTTAGCAAAGGCAAAGGGGAAGATAATGGTGTTGCCAGTAGAGCATCAGGCATTCAGGGCAGAGCAATGAGTGGTAAGTTTTTTTTTGCTTTTTTGCTAGAACATTGCTAACCTCTCCTAATGCGACTACTGCTAGTTGGAGAATGATCCCAAAGGCTGCTGGTACCCTACTAGCACCCAACCCTACTATCACTGTAATAGCTCAAGAAAGGGTTGCTCCTACCATGAACAATCATCAAGGAGTCATGGAGGCTGTTTTGTTGCTACAATAGCAACTAGAGCTGCCCTCATCTGCCAAGCTAGAAAGTATGTAAGGAGGCAAAGGGAGTTAGCAGCTGCAGGGTGCCCCATCCAGATCAAGCATTCAAGCTTGAATCTGCTGATCAAGCAGGATGAGATAACTGTTAAAGGTTGAGTTGTTGCTAAGGGCAAGCACTCTCAGAAGAGTTGGGGCATTATTGAGAGCAAGATTAGTGGAAGTAGTGATAAAGAACCTCTGGCTTGAGCCAAGTGACAATAAGCTACCACTAGTGTCATAGGTCCAATGATGACATTGAGATGTAGCCAGCAACATCTGTAGCAGAGGCCAAAGCAGCAAGGGAGCCAGAAGAAGGTACTGGCAGGGTGACAATTGAGGAGGAGGTGGTGGAAGAGGACAACAAAGAAAAATGGGGTGGGGTTGAGGTGGCTGAGGAGGAGGAAGAAGCTAAGGCAGAGGATGAGGGTGAGGTAGCAGCAATTCCAGTGCTGGTAAGTTCCTTCCATTGCTATTTATTTCACTAACAATTATGTCATCAGATGCTTCATACTTCAGCCCCCATGAGGGAGGTCAGTGATAATGATCTGGGGTGGCTGAGTGAAAACCTAGCACTACCAGAACTGTTGATGCCTGTCTCCTTGCTATGGGAGTTCAAGGGGAAAGTAGCCAGGCTGGAACAAGGTTTTAGCTACCCTAGAGAGTTATTAGCAGGACTGTCAAGCTTTCTTGGCTTGGCAAAAGGAGAATGGGATTGAGGAAGGGGAGAGGGAGAAGCTGGAGGATGTGTCTAGTGATGACACTAACTTTGACACTTAGTGACTGCCATTCAAAAATTATTTTTTTGTTGTCATATTGCAGACTAACCCCCTTAAAGGGTTTTCTATCTTGCTGTTGTTTTGTAGACTGGCCCCCTTAAGAGGCCTAAAATGTAACATGATGAATGGGAATCAGAAAAGTACTAAGGAACAATATAAAAAAGAGACAGAAGGTAAGTGAAATTGAATAGAGTCTAGGATCAAGAAGAAAAAACAAAAACAGAATAATTGCTATGCACTAGCAATTGTTATTTAGCACTAGTGACAACAAGGGGAAATGCTCAGTAAATCATCATGGTATGAAAACCCCAAAGGTGTGCTAGTCACTAGCAAAAAGTTGCTAAGCACAGCATCATAGTGAAAAATATCAAGTAAAAAGTCTCTGAAGTAAAAACAAACAAGAGATGATATAAAATAGACAAAATGAAGGACTTAATATTTTTGTATTGTAAGTGATGGTTTTTCTGACTGTATAATAAATGTGTAAGTAGAATTGGAAATGAAGGTCACTATGGCTTAGCAATGGTTATTTAATTGTTGGTTTTGTTAGTGACATTGTTAACATCATTATTGTCCACTAGATTGGTTTGTTTGAGTTCACATAAGTGGGAAATATCAATGTCAAAAGCATTGCTAGGCACTGATATGTGTTTTCTAGTGAAATATGGGATCAAGCAAAAGGTAGCTACTGGTTGATGCAAAACTGAGCCATCTAACTCACAAAGGATGTAAGTGCCTCCACAGTTATAAGATATTACCACTAAAGAGCCTAAGTAGTGAGGCCTTATCTTCTTGTTATGGGACACTTTGATTCTAGTATTCCTCATTAATATAAGGTCACTAGTCTGAAAATTGTAGTCACAAATTATAGTGGCATGTTCTGCTTCAAAACAAATAGTGGCTAAATAACAAGTGCTAAGGACAGTATCATGGATTTGCTTGAGATCTTCTTGGTGACATTGTAAATTGATTGCTCAGTGGGCTATAAGGTCAGTAGATGACAATAGGGAATTGGGTGGTAGTTGCAGATATGTTGCTTCCACAATGTTAGCAGGGAGAAGGGGATAAGTACTGGTAACAGCATAATAAGGGAAACAACCCATTCACTTGTGAACTATAACACATTCTGACCAAAAGACTGAATAACAAGCAGTACTCCACTTGAATTGATCACTATCCACCACCTTAAAAAGAGCCTGGCAAACATCAAAGTGAGATTACTTGACTATGCTGTTAGCATGCTTGTTGTACCCAGAGACTCAAATATGATACAAGTTGTACTTCTTTACTAAGTAAGCTATAGCTTTCAGAATGGGAATGCCATTGTTGGTAATAATTTTGCTAAGGGCTCCCCAGCAACAAACAACATCTTCATATAACTACTTGGCAATGGCATTGCTATTCTCCCTACCAATTGTACAGAACTCAAGATAATGTGTTAGCAAACAGTGTCCTTAGATGATATACTTGAATCTATTAAAAGGTGGCATGAACATAGTGTCAATGTATATCTTGCTAAATAAGGGTGCTGGCATAGCAACAACCAGTGGGATAAGTACTTTTGTTGTTTGATGAACCTGGCAGATGTGGCATGTATGAATATACCATACAATATTGGCACTAACTTGGGGCCACCAAAAACATTCCAGTAGGGCTGAGTGGGTAGTAAAAAGTCCTCTATAGCCCAAGTTGTCATGCATCACTCACAAGATTTGTAAGTGATGGTTGGTAGGAATGAACAACTTGTAAGCACCATTCTTATTTCATTGCCAAAGCTTACTGTCTACAGTAAAGAACATAGTGGCATAGCAAATAAACTTGGCATAGGCATCATTGCTAAAGTCATCCAGCCTAACTGAATTGCTAAGCCACTTTTGGACTAAAGCAATATGTGCATTGCTAGCAATGGCCTTAGCAGAATGTAGCACATCACTATATACAGTAGTGGTGTCATCCCATAAAGGCAGAAAATTGTTGACAGTTGCTAAACATGAGGGTGTTGTATTAAAAGTGTTGCTAGCAAATGTTGCTAAGGGCTGGTAATCAAGAACTGAAGGCATAAATTGTGAAACTGAAGAGATGTGTCAAAGTAAGAGAAAGAGGAGCTGGACTTAGTAAATGAAGCTATGTAGTCAATCAATCCAATCCTTATATACAGAGTTGTCACTATCATCAGGAAAAGGGTCATTAGGCTATAGCAGTCATCACAAAAGTCCATCTGGGCTATGGAAAGTACCTTTAACATGCACTAGCTCAAAGTGGAACATCAAAATTGCCATAATCTAGCAGTTCATACTAGCAGAGGGCTGAATATCAGAGTTCTGAAGCATACCCTTGATGTAGTGAGCATCAACTTCAATGATGAGGTTCCTAACTCCTATAAGATACATCCATAAGGCCTACAAAGCCCAGTAGAGGCTATAGAGCTCGAGCTTAGGCTGACTGAATTGTGATTCCCTGTTATTAAGTGTAATGGACCCAAAGCAATTGTAGCAACATTCTTTACAGTTGTTACTATAGCACTGGCAGAGGTAGTAGCCTATAGCAATGTATGACATATCAACTGCTAGGATAACTGGGTCAGATGATTCATAATCAATGGGGACTAGAGGCTTAGTATCTTTGAGAGTGTTAACAAGGTCTTGCTGGGTATTGACTTAGTCAGGACCAAACAAAAGGAACACCAGTACATGTGAGTTTTATTAAGTCATTAGTGCAATGAGCAAAATTCTTAACAAAAATCCTAAGGACACCAACTGTACCTAAAAAGGCTTTAACTTCAGATAGCAACTAGCAGGGACCTCATTGCTTGAGCAAGGCTAAGTGACTTTCATCTGGAACTTGACTGCTAGGCATACAAATGTGTCCCAAGATCTTGAATGTTGGGGTGCATAAGACAAGCTTGTGACCAGAAAATGTACTGCCACAGTACTTCATATACTGGAGAATCCAGTTAAGAAGCTCAAAGAACTCCCAAAGAACTAAGCAAATATTTGGGTTAGCAGGATGCTTAGTGGGAATACTATTAACAAGCTTCCAGTCTTTGGGACCCTTAGCACCAACATCATTGATAAAACTGAGTACATTATGAAGGATCTTGGGCTGCAGGATGAAGGTAACATTGTCATAGAAGATTGGTACTGAATCTTCTATGACAATGTTGGTCCAACCCATTGGTAGAGTCACTAAATGGAGAGCACTAAATGGGGTCTGGAATGTCATTAAGTCATGGGAGGCCAGGTCAATTAGTTGCTTGTCATAGCCAACAAAAAGGTCTAGTGTTGCTTCACAAATTTGTCCAGCAAAAGACTCAGCAACATGATCTAGGAAAAGGGGTACTCCAGAATGGCAAATGGTGACACAATTTAGCAGCTCTAGACTATGTACAATCTGGAGCTTACCACTCTTCTTGAGGACATAAAACCAATGGGATCAATAGGCAGAATTCAAGGGTTTATAGATGCCAGCCTTGATCTTGTCACAGATGATCTCACATACTTCTTTTTCAAGTCCTGGGGGAATAGGATGATTATGCTGAATACAAGGGACATGGGGAATTGTCAGTATCCTAACAGAGGGAAAAAAGTCAGAATGAAAGCTTCCTCATTCAGAGTCCTCCCAAGTGAAAGCCTTTTCCTGCTTAGCAACATGATTGACAAGGACATTGAGTTTGTTGCTTAGTGAGAAAGTCAGTGTTGTGGTCCTTAACAAATGTTGCTTGTCAGTCACTAGTGAATTGCTGGGTCAGTATGAATAGGGGAGGGTTTGGATTAAGTGGTGGCATAGTCACTAGTAGATTGCCAAGGATTTGTCACTCAATTCTGAAGTCTTCACTAACATAGCTAGCAACAGATTTGATCTTCATAGTGACTGGCTTGTATTTCTTTTTCACCTGTACCCCTTTTCTTTTGGCAGAATTGTTAGCAATATACTGTGCATAGAAAGGAATGTTAACATATTTAGGTGCAAAGTTTGTAATGCAAGTATTGAGGGGTGAAGTCTGTCCAAGAATCAAAGGGTTAGAAATATTAGTGGAAACAAAATAAGAATAAGGAGGTAGCAAAGAAGAGCAAATGTCACTAGCAGTAGTGTAAAGGTATGCCAAGGTAGGGTCTGTATATGTGCAATATATTGTAAGTAAAATATTGTCATCCAAATTGCAAGAAGCTATATATATTGCTAGACCAGTTAAATGGTCATAGCTAATAATAGTCACTAAGTTGTTAGCATTGTTGCTATTCTGATTGGCACTGAAAGGACTGGGGTGATTCTGTCTTATAGCAAACCTTTTAGCAATTGTTTCTTTTATATTTCCCATAGGGAAATGTCAGTATCATGCATTACATGCCTGAATTGGAGTCTATAACCATAATGGTGGTCTCAATGTCACTAAGAGTATTGACCACACTTTTGGTAAGGATGTCAAAGGGTTGACCAAGGAGGATGTCATAGGCAGGAGACTGTAATACATGAATCTGAAGATATAGTGTCAAGTTGCCAATGGTACAGGGTATGTTCCTGGCAAGTCCTAGCAATCTATCCAATATGCTGTTAGTGCTCTGCATGTTCAAGATGATACTGGGATCATAGGATAAGCCAAAATCATTAGCAACTTCTGCTAATATGGAAATAATCTGAAACCTGCTATCTGTAATACATTCTATTTTTTCTCAGTTGTCAATTAGTATCATGATGGACCTTAGCAACTGGAAATCCTTAGTGACCATTAAGACTACTGATTCCTCTCCAAAAGGTAGCAACTTGATATAGGCTTCTACTGGGTCAATTGAAAAGACTCTGGCCTGGGCTAAGGTAAGTCCATTAGCAGTACTGGTATTGGAACTTAGCAAAAACTATGGCTTGTCCATAGCAAAGGCTGGTAACACTTCTTCAAATATGTCACTAAGGTCCTGTATCATGTTAGCATTTGTTCCTGCTTGTTGCTTGGGCATAACAGCTGTCTTAAGCTGATTCCTGATGTCCAGTGCCATAGAGCAGAGCTTGCCAACTGAAACTGTGACCTGGGTGTTTAAAACTCAA
>JABCKS010000645.1:0-14361 GCA_018851325.1 Termitomyces sp. DKA19 | reverse complement strand
CCAATTAGGGTAGAGGTGCTGGAATGTCTGAAAGCAAAAGTCACATGTAGAAAGTGGTCTGTGCACTGTAGAAAGAGGTATAAAAAGTCCAAGTAGAGTAGCAAATAGACAGGCAATTGACAGGCAAAAGCTCAGTGGTTCTCAGAAAGTGAATCACTTAGGCTAGAGTTTGTTGAGAAACCTTGGAGGCAATTAATAAGCAAAGGCTCAGTGGTTCCCAGGGAGTGAATCACTTAGGCTGGAGTTTGTTGAGACACCTCTACCTTCAAAATAAACAAGATTTTGGAAGAAAACCACTTCAACAGCAAGCAGTTATCAAACAACTAGTATGGACTTAAGTAGACCTTCTAAGACTTCAAGAAAGCCCCAGAACTTACAGTAATACTCTAACCAAGTACTACAATGCTTAGCAGGAATACCATTAACCAGCTTCTAGTCTTTGGGACCCTTAGTGCCAATGTCATTGATAAAACTGAGTATGTTATGGGGGATCTCAGGCTGTAGGATGAAGGCAACATCATCATGGAAGATTGATACTAAATTGGTCCAACCCATTAGTAAGGTCACTAAACAGAGAGCACCAAATGGGGTCTGGAATGTCATTAAGTCATGGGAAGCTGGCTTAATTAGTTGCTTGTCATAGTTGATAAAAAGGTCTAGTGTTGCCCCACAAATTCATCCAGCAAAAGACTTGGCAATATGATCTGGAAATGGGGGTACTTCAGAATGATGAATAGTGACATGGTTTAGTGGCTCTAGACTATGCACAATCCTGAGCTTACCACTCTTCTTGAGGACACAAAACCAGTGGGATTGGTAAGCAGAGTTTAAAGGTTCATAGATACCAGCCTTGATCTTGTCACAGATGATCTTGCATACTTCTTTTTCAAGTCCTGGGGGAATAGGGCAATTATGCTGAACCTATGGGACATGGAGGATTGTCAGTATCCTAACAAGGGGAAAGAAGTCAGAGTGAAAACTTCCTCATTCAGAGTCCTCCCAAGCAAAAGCCTTTTCCTACTTAGCAACAAGATTGATAAGGACATTGAGTTTGTTGCTAGTGAGAAAACCAATGTTGTGGTCCTTAATGAATGTTGCCTGTCAGTTGCTAGTGAATTGCTGGGTTGGTATGAAAAGGGGAGGATTTGGATCAAGAGGTGGCATAGTTGCTAGTGGATTGCCAAGGATTTGTCACTTGATTCTGAAGTCTTTGCTAACATAGCCAGCAACCAGTTTGATTCTTATAGCAACTGGTTTGTATTTCTTTTTTATCTGTACTCCTTTTCTTTTAGTAGGATTGTTAGCAATATACTGAGCAAGGAACAGAAAGTTAATGTAATTCAGGATAAGGTCCATAATGCAAGTATCAAGGGGTAAAGTCTGTTTAAGAATCAAAGGGTTAGAAATATCAGTGAAAACAAAATAAGAATGAGGAGATAACAAAGAAGAGCAAATGTCACTAGCAGTAGTGTAAAGGTATGCCAAGGTAGAGTCTGTATATGTGCAAGATGTTGTAAGTGAAATATTGTCATTCAGATCACAAGAAGCTATACATATTGCTAGACCAGTTGAATGGTCATAGCTTATTATTGTCACTAAGTTGTTAGCGTCATCACTATTCTGATCAGCACTGAAAGGACTGGGGTAGTTCTGTCTTGTAGTGAACCTTTTAGCAATTGTTTCTTTTATACTTTCCATGGGGAAACATCAGTATTATGCATTGCATGCCTGAATTAGGGTTGGTAACCATAATGATGGTCTTAATGTCACTAAGAGTATTGACCATACTTTTGATAAGGATGTCAAAGGGTTGACCAAAGAGAATGTTGTAAGTGGGGGACCATAATACATGGATCTGGAGATATAATGTCAAATTGCCAATAGTACAGGGTATGTTCCTAGTAAGTCCTAGCAATCTATCTAGTGTGTCATTAGCACTCTGCATGTTCAAAATGATACTAGGATTGTAGGATATGTCAAGATCATTAGCAACTTCTGCTGACATAGAGATAATCTGAGACTTGGTATCCATGATACACTCTATTTCTTTTCAGTTGTTGATTAGCATCATGATGGACCTTAGCAACTGGGAATCCTTAGTGACTATTAAGACTACTGGTTCCTCGGATGGTAGCAATTTGATATAAGCTTTCACTGGGTTAATTGAAGAGATCTTTGCTTGGGCTGAGGTGAGTCCATTAGTGGTGCTGGTATTGGAACTTAGTGAAAACTGTAGCTCATCCATAGCAAAAGCTAGTAACACTTCTTCAAATATGTCACTAGGATCCTGTACTATATTAGCATTTGTTCCTGCTTGTTGCTTGGGTATAACAGTGGTCCTAAGCTGATTCCTGATGTCTGGTGCCATAGAGCAGAGCTTGCCAACTAAGATTGTGACCTGGGTGTTTAAAACACAATCAAATACTGCCTTAGATTGTTCAATATTATAAATAGATGGCATGGTCCTGTAAGCAGTATCATTACAACAATCCAGTGTGGCAAAATTCCTGTTAGTGGGTGGAGTGTAGTGAGAAGGGATTCCAGAAAATGAATGTACTGGGGGCTGGGGGAATGGGTTCCATGGGCTTAGTGACAGGTGGCAACTCCTTAGTGACAGATTGTTCTGGTACTTTGCCTTTGTCAACCAGCTTGGTAGAAGGAGTCAGTGCTTGGTTAGGGGAAGGGAAAGTCATTGGTGCATTGCTAGTCACTGGTGGAACAGGAGTCTTGTTGCTAGTGGTTTAGTAAGGAGCTCAGGAAACCTGTACACCATCAAACTTTTTACCAGCTTGTTGCAGGGCAAATAATTCTCATTCCAAGGCCTCAATACATTTGTCCTTTGTTAGCAATCTGCTGGTAGTGACATCCTGCTGTAGAACCTCATGGATTAGCAACTGCTGCATTGTTGCTTGCTCAGAGTTGGGGTTAGCATTGAATGAGAGTCTGCTAGTAATAGTCTGTCCAGGATTTAAGTGGTGCCATTCCTCAATATGATCC
Organism: Termitomyces sp. DKA19; assembly: GCA_018851325.1. Lineage (NCBI taxonomy): Eukaryota > Fungi > Basidiomycota > Agaricomycetes > Agaricales > Lyophyllaceae > Termitomyces > Termitomyces sp. DKA19. Next base: position 11,364 of record JABCKS010000645.1, on the reverse strand, counting down.
TTGTAAAGCTGTTTGCCAAAATAATTTGGGATCATAGCACTCAATGGTAAGACAATCTTGCCTTCAGCATTTTGACAGATTTTTCCCTGCTGGATCATATATTCCAGTTGAATGTAAGTGCCTTATACTATAGTATGACTAGATTCACCACAAAAGTGGGAGGTACAGTGGCTCAGCTGGCACCATCGCATCCCAAAGCAGGTCACATGACCTGCAAGTACAAGGCCAGGGTTTTGACTCTAGCTGAGTGTGCCTGTGTAGAAAAAACACCTTAGACACCATGTGGGTTCTTCAATGCTGCCAGAAAGCCACTGCCCATATGTGACTGACTAGGAAGGCTTTGTTGGTCAGGCTGCCCCCAAATGACTAATCAGTAGGTGATACAATGAGGCATAGTGACCACTACGCTCATGACCTAATGACAAAAACAGATGGTTTCCCCAGTTCAATGGATTTGGGAGAGAATCTCAGGGTCCTTGCTGACCAAGTGGGTCAAGGCATGGGTAGGCAAAAGGATAGGAGTCAATAGTTTGATCAGGCTGCTGACATTACTGTGTAGTCCATTGGATGGTTCAGTGAGGTCTTTACTGTTGCTGTAAGGTTTGATCAAGTGCCTAGCCAATTGGTTTGGCACATCTGTCACTGATGCGGCACACTGGCTATACCATCATGGGTTCCAAATCTTGGGATTAATCTTCCAAAAGTATTATCTGAGTATGGGGAAGAGTTTGTTGTAATACCCTTATTGGTGTGACAGAAGTGAGAGCTAAGAGCTGGAGTGATTTGCCTTATGTGGGACAAACCAACGCACACTCAGTAAGCTCTGCTGAATATAGCTGGGTTTAGAAATTGGGATGGTATATTAATGGCAAATGGTATAGGATTTAGTGTAGGAAGTAGTATGAACTTTGACAAAGTCAAATTGTAGTAAAAAGTGGCTATGAGGCATAACTGGCATCAGCTGAAAAGGGATTGGGCCAGAGAACTAGTTGGAGTGTCCATAATTACCACCCCCCCATTATGTACTGTGGGACCTAGGACACAATGTTCAAGGAGTATTCCATGTATAAAATAAGTCTCAAAGGAAATAAAAATGATCAATCAATCAATCAATCAATCAATCAATCAATCACTACAAAAGTAGCAACTATTGTTGAACTGATTTTGCTAGTAGGGCTGACTACTGTTAGCAAAAAGTGCTTCCAGGCATTTCAGGGCACTAAAAATCAGTGTAGTTGTTGCTAATTCAATTGCTTCTCAATTAGGGGCAGAAGGTGGTGTAGCAGTAACAGTGGGTACTGAAATGATACCAGGAGTGCTAGCAATAGATGTGGTGGCAGTAGACTTAGTGGTTGCTATGTCAGTACCCTTTAATACCCATTTTACACCTTCAAAGACCTGCTTCACATCATAAGGATCTTCAGGGTGATGATCAGGAAGCATGATTTTGAGCCAGCAGATGATTTTAGACCATAGCAACATAGGAATTCCTTGCTGGAATAAGCAACATTCTTTATTTTGGTAAAGTTTGCTGTTAGTGAGAAGCTACCTAGTGATATATTGGAAATCCCAATAGTAATTGGAAAATTGTCCTAATATCACTAAACCACTATTGAAGGTCTAGTTGACAAGTCACTCAAGATTGCCAAGAGTATACCATGCATTAGTATCAGCTCCAGGGTATAACCTAAGTACTGCTGCTTTCCATTTCTGATATGTATAAGGCCAGGGAGCATTGTTACCAACTGCTAGATTGTTGCTAAATTCCAGTAAGCCCAGCCAAGTTTCTGCCATATCATAAGAGACATAGTAAGCTGCATATTCCTTTTTTTGAGTATCATTAGTAATACCATAGTCAGCAAAAAGATACTCCAATTCCTTGAAGTACTAAGGGAGTTCCTTAGGGTGGCTTTCATCCCATTTAGGAGCTGTTGTGTCATTATAAGGGGGTATCTAAGCATGATGGGTGATAGAGTCATTATTTATAGTGATTGTTGGTATTATTAGGGAAAGTAGTATTTGTTGGTTTTCAGATGTAGTGAGAGTTGAATGATTCTTGGGGAAGAAGATAGAGGAGTTGGTAGCAGATAGTAGTAATAATGGAGTGCTAAGAAAGCTCTCTACAAATGCTCCTGGGAAATTGCTAAGAAGTTTGCTAATGTTGAGGAGGTTCCTAGCAGCTTTTAACTCATCTGCTAGTAGTCTGAGCTAGGTATTTGGTGTACTAAGGGGGGTCAATAGCAAAGAATCGAATAACTCAGTAGTAGATTCCAAGCAATGCTTTGCTTGGGCTCTGGTTTCTGGTGGAATTATTACTTAAATCTCCTGATGGTGGGCTCCAAAATGATGTGCTCCTATGCTGCCTAGCTGCCATACAGAAAACTAGAAGAAAGGACCTAGAGTGCACTGGCAACCAGATAGGGTAGCTGGCAGTAGGATATAGGTAAGGGCAAGTCAGTAATCATCCCAGAGAATGAGAGCTGTATATAGTGGGGTAAAAAGGGGTGCAAGTAAAAGGAATTGCTAATGTTAGCCTAAGTTGCTAAACAAAAAAATGGAATTGGAGTAGAAGGTAAAGTGGTATGTGATGGTGATGTTGGTAAGGTCAATGGAAGTTGCTAAGTGGGAAAGGGGTTTAAGAACATGTCACTAGGCAAATAACCACTAGGAAGATATTGCTAAGATAAGTAAAACCTAGTGATGAGTAGGATACAGAAACAAGAATATAGATCAAAAGGGGAGTAAACAAGGGGACACATAAGACTTGTTGCTAGCTATAGTCGCTAATGTTGCTAAGACACTAAAACACAAAGGGTACCCATACTTGATACCATACTAAATCAAGGACAAGTTTGCTAAGGCTTGTTGCTAAGCCATTAACAAGAATAAGGATGAACAAGAATGAGTTCTGAAGCAGAGAGAGATACTGAAAGGCAAGGACTTGGAGTTTCTCTACCTGTTTCTTTGTTGTTCTACTAAGTATGTACAGGAAGTATTTATACTGTTTATAAGTAATGTAGCTTAAAAAGAAAGACGATTACCACAGGTAATGGCATCTGCCAAAATGCATGCTGGGTGTCAAGATAGTAAGCAAACATAAGTATCTAATGTCAAAAGGTGCATACTATGTGCCAGGATAAAAATAAAGAGCATACCAAACATCAATATCTGAAGTGTAGATACTATTCAAGTATATTAGTAATCCAGAAAAATGAAGGGTCCAAGAAGTCACATGTTGATATGTTTTTTTTGAAAGCAAAGGGCCTATGTTGCTAGGGATTGTTGCTAATAGATGTTGCTAAAGGGGGCTTTTGGCAAGGTTGTTCTAGATGTGTGGTCTAAGCTCTACATGATAAATGCTTATAATCCAAAAATTTCTGTGGTTACTAAGGTCTCATGCAAATCTCGTGCTGATCTCCAGGTCATGTGCTGTTCTGATAAGATAGTCAGAGATGTTAGTAATTGTACCCAGTGACAGATAGGTCTTATCAAAGGTAGAGTTCTACTATAGATAGGCACATTTCCACTAAAAAGGGCAGGGAACTATTATTACTACTAATACAACACCACCCCTCCCTCCTGGAACCCTAAGGATTGGGCAGAAACCAATGAGGTCTATAAGGCTCTAGCTCACAAGAGTTGACTAAATATCCAGAAGCCAAAACCCTTTCACAGTTATAACCCTCAGAAATGGTACACCTTTCTGGTACAGTGTCTCAACACATTCCAAGGGAAGCTGAACACCTTTGCTGCTGACAAAGCCTGCATTGTATTTACCTCCTCCTACCTGTAAGGGATTGCCCTGGACCACTACACTGCTCTTCTCTAGTATAACCCTTGCCACCCACTATTCTCTAACTGGAAAGCCTTTGTACAAGAATTCTTGTCAAAGTTTAGGGTCTACAACACTGTTGCCAAGGCCAAAAAAAAGCTCATGTCACTCTAGATGTCACTGAAGGAGTGCTTCATGGCATTTATGGTCCAGTTCAAGAAGGAGGCCCATAAGACAAGCTGAAATTACTATGTATTGTATTTACAGCTTAACAAAGCTCTCTTTAAATGAATCTATGAGGTCCTCTGCCTTGCACCAAAGCAGTCCATCTATGAGGACCTCAAAAGCCTTGTCACCCACATATTAATCAGCACTACTGAGAAGACCCTGCCAGCTCTGGGACTGGCTGCTGAAAGTACTCCTCCTGCCCCTTGGAGGGACCCTGGCAGCCCTGCAGTGGATAACTATGGCCCCCCAATCCTGCTATGACCAGCTTTCCTGTCCAGAACCCTAATCAACTTGGCCCCAGAAACACTGCATGCCCCTCTGCTTGACTACAGGCAGTTGCCCTGGATTCCAATGACTAAGATAATGCCCTGAAACCAGGTGACAGCAATCCCAAGTCCACAAGCAAAGATCTGGAGGATGAATTATTGTAGGCTAACCAGTTGTGCTGGCTGGACCAGCCTTAGATAGCTGTCCCCAAGGAAATAAAGGAATAGCAATGCAGGGCAGGGGTGTGCCTGCTCTGTGGCAAGCCTAGGCACTTTGTTCAGGAATGCTCAGAGTGGGGTGCTCTCGAATAAGCCATCTGGACTATAGACAGGGACAAGTTTGAGTTCCAGTATGCAGAAAATGAGTCTGTAATTTAGTTGACTTGGATTGCACTGAATTGCAGAATTGACCCCAATGTCTTCTCCACCATGGTTTTTCACATATGTGCTTTGGCACTAGCTCTGGACACCCTCATAGCTTATCTCCTACCACCATGTTGATAGCATCTGCCTTGCTAATGGCCTAAAATTCCCCATTGACCTCCAGATCACCCAGCTACACCCTGCCACCTCAATTATCCTTGGATTACCCTGGTTATGTGAGGCCAACCCAGACATTGACTGGAAGTCAATGAGAATAATGTTTGACAGCAAAGACATCCAACTGGCTGCTAAAATATCATTTCAACCCCAATGCTTCTCTACTATTGAGGATGAATCTGATCCTAACTCCCTCCCTACCCCAAACCCTGGCTCTCTCCTCCAACCCTTGTTGCAGGACCTTAGGGGAGAGGAAGAGAATTGTGATGCCAATGAGCCTCACCCTCTAAATAACCTTGACAACAATGCCAGCACTTCCCCCTCTACTCCCTCCCCCCCCCTCCCCCTATGAACCCCCTTCCAGAGACCCTCCTTAGCCTCTGCCCCCTTGGCCTCTGCCCCCCAACTTCTTTCCACCCAACATTCCCTACAATAGGTTCCAAGGGCCCTCCCCCCTTGAACTACTCTCTTCTATCCAAGAAACTCCTAGATCTTGAACAAGGAGACCCCTGGACATAGTCCTCATGTCATAGAGGCTGCTCTATTTACCAGAATCCTCCATAATGGGACCCTAGCCTACTAGCTGTACATAACCCCCATTGAACAGCTCCAAGCCCAGAAACTTGCAGATCTCATCAAGTCCAAGGAGGAGATTCTATGCAAGGTTGTACCCCCCAAATACCATGAGTTTGCAGATGTATTCTTGGAAGGAAGCACCAAGGAGCTCCCCCCACACTGACTTTACAACTACTAGATCAACCTAGAAGATAGGGCCTCCCCCCCCTTTAGAAAGGTCTGCAATATGTCAGAAACTGAGCTCTGGGCCCTCAAAGACTATATGGATGAAATGTTGGGAAAGGGCTTCATTTGACCCTCCTCTTTTCCTGCCAGAGTCCTGGTTCTCTTTGCTAAAAAGAAGGATGGCATGTTCCACTTCTGTGTTGACTACTGAAGGCTCAACCAGATCACAAAGAAGAACTGGTACTTCCTCCCTCTCATTGGAGACCTTGTGGACAGGCTCTGAAGTGCCAAAGTATATACAAAGATTGACCTCCACTCCAGGTATAATAATGTTTGCATTGCCTCCAGACATAAGTGGAAGACCACTTTCAGGACTTGATACAGACTCTTCAAGTACCTGGTAATGTCCTTTGGGATGACCAACTCCCCTGCTACCTTTCAGTACTTCATGAATGACATTTTTCATGATATGAATAATGTCTTTATAGTGGTATATCTGGACAACATATTTGTCTACTTGAACTTCCTTATAGAGCACCAAGACCATGTCTAGTATGTCCTGGAGCAACTCTAGCAGCACAACCTCCATGCCAAACTAGAGAAATGCTCTTTCCACACTCAGGAAGTTGAGTATCTGGGCATCATCATCACTCTAAGAGGCATCCACATGGATCTGAGCAAGGTCAATGCCATCACCAACTAGCCCTGGCCATGGAATGTGAAGGAACTCCAATCCTTCCTCAGCTTTGTGAACTTCTATTGGAGATTCATCAATAATTACTCCAGGATCACAAAAAAGCTCACTTATCTAACCTGGAAAGACACTCCATGGAACTGGGACTTGACCTGCCAAGACATCTTTGAACTCCTCAAAACTACCTTCACCTCTACCCCTATCCTCCAACACTATGACCCCTCCCTCCCCATTATCCTTGGATGCAATGCCTTCAACTATGCCTTTGCCAGAATTCTCTTCCAGACCAACCTTAACACTTAGGAACTCCACACTGTCATGTTCTATGCCTGCTCCATGATTCCCATGAAACTCAATTACAACATCTATGATAAGGAACTCCTTGCTATTGTGGAAGCCTTTCAGCAGTGGAGGGCATACCTGGAAGGTGTCTGTTACAGTATCCAGGTCTACTCAGACTACAACAACCTTCAGTACTTCACAACTACTAAGCAACTCAGCCACCAGCAGGCCCAATGGTTTGAATTACTGTCTAAGTATGACTTCATCATCCAATATTGCCCTGGCCATCTCAGAGCCAAGCCCAATGCCCTGACTTGGAGACCTGACATCTACCCCTAAAAAACCTTTGAGAACAGGGAGATGTAAGGGGACTACTTGATTCTCTGAGTGTCCAACTCTATTCCAGGCTTAGTCTGATGTTGTAGGCATCCTTAGCCACCTGACTGACTGCCTGACCATTTCTATTCCTCTTTTATCTTGTATTAGTCACCTACACAAGTCATACAACTGGATTCTTACTCATTGTCAATTATTGTTTAGTCATACTCCTTTACATACTGCAGGCCAATGAGTTATGTAGTGTTAGTCATTAGCTACCAGCAATGTAGTATATAAGGTGGTCTGCAGGATAGAATATCCTCAGACTGAACAATAGCAGTGTTCACTAGTCCTATCTACTAAACTGACTGTAAGCACACCTGGTATTGTGTCTGCCTCCTTGCTTGTCTCTTCCTTGCTCTCTGCTCTTTGCTCACTCTTCACCTGCCTTTGTGCCTGCTTGTTACTCACTTATTGCTCTGTTACTTGGCTGTAGGCTCCCTAGTTGTGTAAAGTATCCCATGGATTGTCATTGCCCTTACAGCAGAGCACCCTCAATTAGCATATCATCATTTCCCCTAAGCAACTCTGGGCCACACTACTACTAGACAATGAAGGTCTCCTCCAGCAAATCTGACAGGCACCTCTAGACAACTACTTCTGCTCCTGCAACCCTCAAAACTCCTCTCCTCCTCCTCTCAAGACCCCCTCCAGACCATCCACCTTCACCCTTTCTCCTGACAATCAGCTCCTCCTCTGTAACAGCATGATTTACATCCTGAACCACTAGGAATTATACCTTGAGGTCCTCTGGCAACACTATGATCATAAGCTCTGAGGACATCTGGGGATCTGGAAGACCCTACAACTTGTCATACAAATGTATTTTTGGCTAAAACTTAAGAAAGACACCACCTGGTATGTCTGCACCTGTGAGGTATGTTGCTAGGCCAAGGTTCCACACCATCAACTGTTTGGACTTCTCAAGCCTCTCCTAATAGGATGCCAACCCTGGTCCTCCATCTCTATGGACCACATCATTGAACTCCTAAAGTCTAAGGGACATGATGCAATCCTTGTTGTAATGTGCTGACTGATGAAATAAGCTGTCTTCATCCTCTGCCACACTACAGACAATACCCCATGCTTAGCCTACTATTTTGTCACCTACATCTTTGTAAAAACATGGCCTGCCTGATGACATCATCTCTGACTGAGGCACTTTGTTTGTTTTACAGTTCTGGCAGTCCCTGTACTAGGCCCTGGATATCAAGTCCAGCCTGTTGATGGCTTATTACCCAGAGACTAACAGACAGACTGAGCATGTCAACTAGACTCTGGAGCAGTACCTCTGGCTATATGTGAACTATCCACAGGATGACTGGTGCATTGAACTTCCTTTCACTGAATTCACTTACAAGAATTTCCTATACTTAGCTATTGGGATCTCCCCTTTCTTCATGAACAAAGGATATAACCCTCAGCTCACTATCTCCTTTCAAGACATCCCTTCTCATGCCACCCACACCACTGCCCCAGACCTCCAGGACCTATAGAAATACCTCAAGCATGAACTTGGCACTGTCAACCAAGCCTACTACAAGCATGCAGATGCTCACCAGAGCCCAACCCCAGACTGGCCCATAGGGTCCCTTGTCTGGCTCAACAGAAGGAATATCAAAACCCAGCAGCCCTCCCCAAAACTCAACTACAAGTGCCTTGGGCCCTTAAAAATCCTCCAAAAGGTCTTCTTCCACACATACTGACTTGACCTTCTTGCTGGAATGAAGGGAGGTCACCTCATCTTCCATGTCTGGCTCCTAAAGCAATACAACTCTGAGCCCTTCCCCAGTCAACAAAACAAACCCCTGCCTACCATTGAAGTCAATGGAGAAGCCCAGTACAAGGTCAATGCCATCTTTGTCTCCTAACACTGCTATGGCTGGATTGAGTACTTTATCTGATAGGCTAGATACAGACCCAAAGACAACACCTGGGAACTGTTACAGCACCTCTGGAATGTCCCCAAAGCCCTTCAGGACTTCCACTGAGATCACCCCTAAAAGCCCCAAGACCCATGACTTGGGCCATAACCTTGGGGCCATACAGGGCATAACCCCATCTTGAGTTTAAAGGGGATTCAACTCCCTCTACATGTTTTTGTTCATCTTATCTATTCAATCTTATTGTCCATTTTATCTTATCAGCCTATCTTATCACCTCATCTTATCTAACTTGCTCATCTTATTCAGGCTAGGACCAAGAAGAGTATCAATATTCAAGAACAAGGAGTAAACAGAAAGGACTAAAAAAATACAAGAAAAAAGACTACTCTGACTAGGAGCCCCACTTCCCCTCCTCATTCAACTGCCCTCCCCTTGCCTTTTGCCCTCCTATGGGCCTTCCTCTTGGCTTTCCAGAGATCCACAACCCCCACCCCTTTGTCTCTTTCCATCATCACATCAACCTTCTCTAGAGAAGGTCCCAACAACTTCTGTATATCCTAGAGCTCCACCTATATTGCCCTCCATGTCTCCTCTAGAACATCCTCCAGGCTTGGCATTGGCTCTGTCAGACTCTGTGCTGTCCCCTCCAGTGTATCTTTCCAGCTAAATACCAACCTCCAATGTATACCCTCTAACCTCTCTAATTCTCCCATACCATACTCAATCTCTGGAGATAGGTAATACTCTGGACAAATTTGTCTAAGACCATCTTAGACAAATAACCTTGCCAGGGTCACTCCATCCAGCAATCCCCAGTGCACCCAAATCTACTCTGAAACATGTCAGCCTCATGCTAGGATCCTGAGAACTTGCTTACCTAGAAGAGAAATATGGTGCTGGGCCTGCTGGGCTGTTGTAATGGATCATAGTCATTACAGCATTTAGTATAAAGTCTTATTACTTAATACTCATTATTAATTATTTATTATGTAATTGCTATATAAGTTGTGAGGTTACTTACATAACCTCAAGTAGTCTTTTTCATACAACCATAGCCAGAATCAATAGATAGGTTCTGACTTATGGTCTTGTGTGTAAAAGGCTCAGTAACAGCATTACATTTTTTTAAGTCAACCTACATTAACTATCTTTGCTATGGCAAGTGACCAAACTTCCTCAAAAGAAGTTCTAACTTTACTATCAGTGATTGCACTAAAATAGTTTTGCTCTGTTATAGTAGTGTGTAGGCATATCAATGTCTATGGAGAGAGGAGTTTCTGGGCATAATCCTGAGAACTTGGTAAGTGGAGCATCTCAGAGCACTCCACAGAGATTAGGAAGTGATGCTATGTCATATTGTACCATGGGTGTGGGAAGTGGAGGAATGCCAGGAGGCCTTTTTTCCACTATGTCCACTCAACTATCAGATGATGGTCAACAATCTGTATAAGGTAGAGAGACTGAAGCAGTCTCTTCCAGTGTGTATTGCACAGTGAGCCAGACCAAGCTATGAGAGAGCTCCATAGTTGGAACTGTGCAACCTCAACATACCTCAATAGGTGTGCAGAGTACCTATAGGGAACCCTATATAGAGGAGCCAGTTCCATTGCAAGCTGGCCCATCATCAGGTTTAGAGAGGAGAACAATGTTCTCAGCCTACATTGAGATAGTCCCTGAGGAAGCACCTGATACCTCAGATACAGATTGCAAAACAGGTCTGGATGAGGTTTTCAACCAGAGAGTTCTTATATTCTGGAGGGATCATGTAGAGGTTCCCAAAGCCTCTACTAGACAACAGTTAGCCACCAGAGTGGCTAAACATATCATGATTCAGCAAAGTTTAGGGGATAATATTATCCTCAATGCCTCTGAAAAGTTCATCAAACTCCACATTGACTTCCTGGAACAAGAGGTGAAAGAATACCTTCAGAGGAAACAGCTTCAAAGATCTCAAGTATTCTTGGATTGGCCATCTCCTCTGTCCAAGAAGGATGAACTGTTGTTATTGTCTCCAGTTGATGAAGCATTTTCAATGCTTCAAGCTCCTCAACAGCCAGAGGAAACTCCCCAGAATTATGTAGTCAGACAGGCCACAATGGAGCACCAGAGGAGAGTAGCATTAGGAACAACTGTTTCTAATGAAGCTGTATCAACTAAGGAAGGATCTGCATTCATAGCAGATCTTAATCATACTCCAATATGGTACAATACAATCCAATGATAGAGCTTGATGTGGAACAACCAGGTCATTCTACAGAAATTCTGGCAGGGAGATTTGAAAGACTATGGTCAATCTTTTGTAGAAGATCCGGGTGTCAGGTTCCAGGGAAACATTCCCATTGACAACTCAAAATGTAAGTGGAGTTCAATTGGAACTCCCTCCAACCATGAAGCAGGAGGAAGGTGAGGCCCACCTTGGAGCTTCTGAGACTCAGAGGGGATCTCTCCAACCTGCACCAGCCACAGTGAATCTACCAACATGCTTGGGAAGCATGGTGGTGGATTCAAGAATGGCCAATGTTGGCCATACTAGACAGTCATACCCTCAAGAGGGTATGGAGTTGCAGCAGCCAAGGA
>JABCKS010000644.1:0-14385 GCA_018851325.1 Termitomyces sp. DKA19 | reverse complement strand
ATACAAAAGGGGAAGAGATAAATGGGGAAGGAAGAACCTTAGAATGGAAAAGAAGAATGAAGGCACAAGAAACTAGCCTGTAGCAACAAAACAAGCATTTAAAACATTCAAAAGTAGGAATTGGAATACTATTTAGGGTAGAGGTACTGGAATGTCTGAAACTAAAAGTCACATGTAGAAAATGGTCTGTGCACTGTAGACAGAGAGAAATCACCCACTACACATATATCTGCCTGCACTTTGAGAATGGCATGCAACTTGAGCTCTAGATGCTTATCACCCAGCTGCACAAATCTGCCCCCATAGTCCTGGCTCTCCCATGGCTACATTCCATCAACTCCTGCATCAACTGGTGAACCCTCACCATAACCCTGGACTGCATGGACCCCTCTGCTATCCCTTTCTCCCTCCTCTCTAACTTGGACCTAACAAATGCTAGAAGCCTTAGCAAATCACACTTGACCTCAGCATGCTCCTTCATCATCAATGTTACCCTCCAATCTACAAATACCATGCATGCCACACTCCTGGACAGCAAGGCCATGGGAACCTTTGTAGGTAGGGAGCTGAGTCTTCCAGGTAAGACATTAGATGTTCTGGTCAAGCTGCAACTCTTTAATGGAAACCTGACACCCTCTGGAACAATCTCCCACCAGCATATCAACAGCATCCACCTTGCTAATGGCCTAGAATTCCCCATCAACCTCCAGATCACCCAGCTACCCTATACTACTCTGATCATCCTTGGATTACCCTGGTTACATGAGGCCAACCCCAACATCAACTGGAACTCAATGAGCATAGTGTTCAACAGCAAAGATGCTTGACTGGCCACCAGGATATTGCTCCAATCCTGATGCTTCCCCACCATTGAGGACAAACTCTGGCTCTCCCCTCCAACCCTTATTGCAGGACCTTACAGGGGAGGCAGGGAACTACAATGCCAGCAAGCCTCACTCCCTGGAAAACCTCAGTACTGACACCAATGCTTCCCCCTCCATTTCCCCTCCCACACCCTTCTACATGACCACAGCCCCTTCTGCAACCTTTCTTTCTAAAAGCTTCCCTCAACCCCTGCCCCCCAACTTCTTCCTATCCAACATCCCCTGCAACAAGTTCTGAGGGCTATTCTTTCCCCAAACCACTTCCCCCAAATTGAAAAAATCTTGGACCTTGAATGAGGAGACCCCTGAACATAGTCCTTGCATCATAGGGGCCACTCCATTCACCAGAATCCTCCACAATGGGACCCAGGCCTACCAGCTGTACATAACCTCTGTTGAACAGCTCTGAGCCCAGAAACCTCTAGACTCTATCAAATCCAAGGAGAAGATTCTGTACAAGGTTGTGCCCCTTAAATACCATGAATTTGCAGATGTATTCTTGGAAGGAAATGCCAAGGAGCTCCCCCTGCATTGACCCTACAACCACCAGATTGACCTAGAAGATGGAGCCTCCCCCCCCTTTGGGAAGGTCTACAACATGTTGGAAACCAAGCTCTGGCCCTCAAGGACTATGTAGACAAGATGCTGGGAAAGGGCTTCATCCAACCCTCCTCTTCCCCTGCTAGAGCCTCAGTTCTCTTTGCTAAGAAGAAGGACAGCATGCTCCACCTCTGTGTTGACTACCAAGGGCTCAACCAGATTATGAAGAAGAACCAGTACCCCCTCCCTCTCATCAGAGACCTTATGGACCAGCTCCAGAGCACCAATGTATACACAAAGATCAACCTTTGCTCCTGGTACAACAATTTTTGCATTGCCCCCAGACACAAGTGGAAGACTGCTTTCCAGACTCAATACAGGCTCTTCAAGTACCTGGTAATGCCTTTCAGAATGACCAACTCCCCTGGCACCTTCCAATATTACATGAATGACAAACTTCTACTGGAGGTTCATCAACAATTACTCTGGAATCATGAAGAAGCTCACTTGCCTTACCTGGAAAGACACCCCATGGAACTGGGACTTGGACTGTCAAGCTGTCTTTGATCTCCTCAAGACTGCCTTCACTTCTGCCCCCATCCTCTGACACTACAACCCCTCCCTCCCCATCATCCTTAAATGCAATGCCTCCAACTACACTCTCACTGGAATCCTCTCCCAGACTGACCCCAACACCTGGGAACTCCATCCTGTCACATTCTATGCCTACTCCATGATCCCTGCAGAACTTAACTAAAACATTTATGACAAGGAGCTCCTCACAATTGTGGAAGCCTTCCAGCAATGGAAGGCATATGTGGAAGGTGCCCATTACAGCATCCAGGTCTATTTGGATCACAACAACCTCCAGTACTTTACAACAAGCAACTCAGCCACTGGCAAGCCCAATAGTCCAAATTGATGTCTGAGTATGACTTCATCATCCAGTATTGCCCCAGCCATCTCAGAGCCAAGCCCAATGCCCTGACTCAAAGGCCCAACATCTATCCTTGGAAATTCTTTGAGGCCAGACAGAACACCCTTAATCAGCATGTCATCATCCCCCCCAAGCAACTCCAGACCATGCTCCTGCTAGACAACAAAGGCCTCCTGCAACAAATCTGCCAGGTGCCTCCAGATGACTACTTCTGCTCCTATTACCCCTGAAACTCTCTCCCTTTCCCTTCTAAAACCCCCTCCAATCCCCCCACCTTCACCCTTTCCCCCAACAATCAGATCCTCCTCCACAATGGCACAATTTACATCCTAGACCACCAAAAGCTATGACTAGAGGTCTTCCAGCAGCACTATGTCCATAAACTCTGGGGTCATCTGAGGATCTGGAAGACCTTGCAACTCATCATGCAAATGTACTTCTAGCCAGGGCTTAAGAAGGACATCATCCAATATGTCTGTGCCTGCAAGGCATGTTGCCAGGCCAAGGTCCCATGCCACTGACCCTTTGGACTCCTCAAGCCCCTCCTGATAGGATGCTGACCCTGGTCCTCTATCTCCATAGACCACATCATCAAACTCCTAGAGTCCAAAGGATATGACATGATCCTCATTGTTGTATGCCAGCTGACAAAGCAAGCTGTCTTCATCCCTTGCCACACTACAAACAATACCCTGCACTTGGCTCAACACTTCATCACTCATGTCTTCAGAAAACATAGTCTACCCAACAACATCATCTCCAACTGAGGCACTCTATTCATCTTGCAATTCTGGCAGTCTCTGTGCCAGTCCCCTGGACATCAAGTCTGGCCTTTCAATGGCTTACCACCCAGAAACCAATGGACAAACTGAGCACATCAACTAGACCCTGGAACAATACCTCCAGCTATATATGAATTACCTGCAGAATGACTGGTGTACTGAACTTCCTTTCACTGAATTTACTTACAACAACTCCCTACACTTGGCCACCAGGGTCTTCCCTTTCTTCACAAACAAGAGATATAGCCCCTGGCTCACCATCTCCCTTTGTGACATCCCCTCTCACACTGCCCATGCTACCACCCAAGACCTCTGGAGCCTGCAGGAGTACCTCAAGCATGAGCTTGGAACCACTAACCAGGCCTACTGCAAGTACACAGATACTCACCAGAGCATGACTCTGGACTGGCCCACAGGGTCCCTTATCTGGCTCAACCAAAGGAACATCAAGACCTGGTGGCCCTCCCCAAAACTTGACCACAAGTGCCTCAGACCCTTCAAGATTCTTCAAAAGGTATCCTCCCATATATATCAACCTGGCCTTCCTGCTGGCTTCCATGTTCAGCTCCTGGAATGACATGACCCAGACCCCTTCCCCAGCCAGTGGAACAAATCCCCTCCTGCTGTCAAGGTTGATGGAGAAGCCTAGTATGACGTTGACACTATCCTTGACTCCTGACACCACTGTAACCAGATTGAGTACCTTATCCAGTGGACCAAGTACAGACCCAAGGACAACACTTGGGAACTACTAAGACACCTCCAGAGTGCCCCCAAAGCCCTTCAGGACTTCCACCAAGACCACCCCCAAAGGCCCCAAGACCTACAACTCAGTCCATAACCTCAGAGCCATTTAGAGCACAACCCTGTCCCAAGCTCAAAGGGGATTCAACTCCCTCCTGCACATTTCTGTTATCCTGCCCTTTGATGAGACCCATCTGTCACTGAGTACCATTAATGACATCTCCACCAATCTTATCTCCATAGTATATGATTTGGGAATATGTCATAAGGGGTCTGGACCTAAAGTCTGGAATAAGTGTGCCTTTTACACAAGACCTTAGTGATCACAAGATTTTTGGAACATGAGCACTCATTATGTGAAGCCTAGACCATGGATCTAGAATGACCAGGCCAAGAACCCCCTTAGCAACAATCACTAGCAACAATCCTTAGCCACATCTATACTTTGCTTTCAAAAAGACAACCTCTCATGGACACATAACTTCTTGGTTCCTTTGATTTTCTTAATTACAAGCATATGGGATGGTGCCTACACTTCAAATACTGATATATGGTATGCTTGCTTAGACTTTCATTTTGATGCTCATTTATTTTCCATTTGACACATTTTGTATATATTTCTGACATTGTGTACTTATAGGTGGTTACCATCTGAACATCAGTATAGAACTCCAAACATCTTGACAGACACTGTTACCTTGAGTGACCAATTTTCTATTCTTGATTATATTACTTACAACAGTATAAATATCCTCTGTACATACCTAGTTCAACACAAAAAAGAAGGATTATAGTCCACCACTGCCCACTGCAGCCTCAGGGCACTCTGCTCATTGTCTCCCTCAGCTTCAGATCTCAATCTTAGTCTTCTTCATCACTGTTAACAGCTTAGCAGCAGCCTTAGCAGACTCATCCTTGATTTAGTGTGGTACCAAGTATGGGTGCCTTATAGTGTTATAGCATTTTAGCAATATTAGTGACTGTAGCTAGCGACTAGTTTTGGTGTTGGTCCTCCATCTTTCATTTGTTTTGATTTATGCTCCTACTTCTATCCCCTTCATTGCTAGGCCCTCATTGACCTTAGTGACTTCTCCTAGCAAATCTTTTACTTAGCAACTTATTGCTTTTTGACCCCCTTACCACTCCCTTGTCATACCTTAGCAATGTTTGCTTACTTTACCAACACTTCTACTTTTATTACTTAGTCCTCCTTCATACTTAGCAACTCCTCCCTCCCACTCACTTAGCAATTACTTTGTCTCCCCCAATTCTTACACTTCTTTTACTTAGCAACTTAGTGATCCTTCATTAGCATCTAGCAACTTAGGCTAGCATTAGTGACCACTTTCACTTGCCCCTTTCTTTCCACCCCTACTTGACTGGCTCTTGTTCTCTGGGACATTTACCAACTTGCCCTTACACACCTTTTCTACTGCCAGCTACCCTATCTGGTTGTCAGTGCACTTATAGGTTCCCCTTTTGGTTTCCTGCACAGCAGCTAGGCAGCATAGGAGCACATCACCTTCCCTTCCTATCTCCTCTGCACCACCTTTGTTGATCTTGTCACTCATCTTATCTTACTTGTCTTATCCTCACTGATCCCTATTATCTCATTACCCCATCTTATCTGGCCTATCTTATTGCCTTATCTTATCTCATCTAATCCACTCATCTTATCCCAGCCAGAACCAAGAAGGACATTAACATTCAAGAAAAAAAAAAAAGACAGAAGACAGAAGAGACCAAGAAACTACAAGAAAAATGACCACAACAACTATACAAGGGCCCTGTCAGATGGGACTCTGCCCTCCCTCCCTTTACCCAACTGCCCTCCCTTTGCCTTTCACCCTTCTCTAAGCCTCTTGCTCTGCCTCCCAGAGATCCACTACCTCTACCCTATCACCCCTTTCCACAGTCATGTCCACTTCTTCTGGGAGAGGACCCAACACCCCACATTCCCCCCAGAGCTCTGCAGACAGCACATTCTGGGTCTCCTTGTACACATCATCAAGGGTGGGCAGAGAGTCCACAAGGCTCTATGCCTCCTGCTCCAGGGGCCCCTCTGGACCCATCATCAGCCAGTGATGGGCTCCCTCCAAGTGCTCCAACTCCTCCATCCCTTGCTCAATCTCCACAAGGAGCCTATACTCTAGGCAGATCTGGCAAAGACCATCCTGAATAAATGTATGGACAGTGGTCACTCCATTGAGAAGACATTAGTAGGCCTGGGCCTGCCCTGGAAGAGATTAGTCCAAACTCTGGAACAGGCAGTAGGACTTACCTAGATATGCTAGGCAATGCTCTGCCTGTTGACTTACTAACCAGCTCCACACTCTGCCCCTTCTGCCTGCCTGCTTCCACTGCCTCTGGACAATCTCACTAGACAACCCCCCCTCCCTTAGTTCTGCTAGCTCCTGGCATTCTGGCCCCAGCACTGTCCCTTGACTCTGCTCCCATAATGCTTGGTACATCTAGCATAAGGTGTCCAACTCCCCCATCTATGCCAACAACTCCCAGACCAGCTCCTCATTCTGCTCCATGACATGCCAGTTCTGCTCCAGTTAGATGAGGACTAAGAGAAGAGGAAAGAGGGTCCAGTACAGCAATGCCTGGGTTCTAGGTCCTTCTGCAATGATGCCCAATGCTTTGAGCCTGCCTACAAACTCAGGGAACTAATTGATAGGAGGAACAGAGGGATCCTAGGACCTGGAAGGCATGCTGCCAATGGCCCTATGAACCCCCTATTATTTTCCTGCAGTCCTGCCTATGCTCCTTCCACAACTCCACCCCTACACCTGCCAGACCCAACTCCATTGATATTACTGCTCCTGAATGGGCTCCCAGGGGTCAACTCTATTACTACCTCCACCCAAGGCTGCTATACCTCCTGAAGCTCCCTAACTGGCAGAGCCTCCCCCTTTTGCCAGCCTACCTGCTACTAGGTCTAGAATGAGCAATGTATGTGCTGGTTCCAGCATCTGTCACACACATCCTGGGCACAATGAGGCTGGCCTGGGGGGGGGGGAAGGGTACAGAGCCCACCATGCATATGACAGGAGTTGCACTAGATATGTCAGCATTGGGAGTAACAACCAAAACCATGAGTCACTCACCAGACAATTCACAATGCACCATCCATGGGAAGGCTGCCCAACCCTCCCAGCATATGCTCCAGTCCCAATCTCCTCAACCCTGGCCACCCTTGGCCCCACCCTTCCTCTACTGGCCTCCCCCAACTAAAAGGGCCCTGCTCTGCCCCAAGTCCTAATACTTCTGCCCACCATTGTTGCTGCTCTACTAGGTCTCAGCCTAAGGCCATAACTCAGGATGAGGCCACTTATGTTGAAAGAGCTGATTGATGGCCTCCTGCTCCCTGCACTGTTGCTGCTTGCTCCATCTTGTCTCATAGGCCATCCACTTGGCAATGTTATTGCCTATAGGAGACCTAGCTGTGGG
Organism: Termitomyces sp. DKA19; assembly: GCA_018851325.1. Lineage (NCBI taxonomy): Eukaryota > Fungi > Basidiomycota > Agaricomycetes > Agaricales > Lyophyllaceae > Termitomyces > Termitomyces sp. DKA19. The sequence goes on along the minus strand of JABCKS010000644.1, from coordinate 7,042 downwards.
AGGAGATATGAGAAGCTGTTGCAAAAAATCAGATGGTGAACTGCTGAAGAAACTCTTGGAAAATCACTGGACCCTCACAGACACCCCTGGGGACCCATGACACCCACTATGCCTTGAGGGCTCAATGCTTAGGGAGGAGCAATGTCAGTACCCCACCAATTCCATTCTGCCAACCTCCAGCACCCCAAAAACTGCCCAAACCAATGCTATCTGGCCCTTGGATACCTCTGCCCCCTACCTAGCCCCCACCACAACCTACACACAACTCACTGGATCACTGGTCCCTGCATTTCTGAGCTCCAACCCCCCATGACTTTGCTGAATGTACATTATGCATCACTGGATCACTAGGCCATGCATTTCTGAGTTCCAGCACCCCCTTGAGGGCTGCCCTGCCTCAAGACAATTCCATGCCTACAGATCCCACTATAGGGCCCACCTCAGACCTTGCAAGGGCCTCACTGCAGTAGAAGCTGAGTCCTAGGCAGGCACCACCCACCCAGGGACCCCCTATCTACCCAACTCTCCCTGGAAACCCCAAGTATATAGTTCCAAGCCCCTCATAGTCAGTCACTAGTCTTGATATTGCATACTTTCATCTACATTTCTTCTCTCTACTCTATCTTATCTTTCTCTCTACTCAATCTACTCTTTTCTTCTTCTCTCTCTCAACTCTCTGGCATAGTTATCTCAGTCTGTAGAACATTCCCACAGACTTCAACCTCCTCTGCCCTCTTTACATCAGCTCTGAGACATTGCCTAGTGCCTGGACTAGCCCTGGAACACTTGTACATTCCCTTTCCAGTCATTGACTAACTAACTTGTGGGTTCTTGCTCTTGGAGGTAAGCTCCCAGGTTCTCTGGACCTGACACTATCCACCAAGCTCAAGTTTCTTAGGCTGGAAATTGACTTTAGCACAATGGAAGTGTAACTGCCACCAGACAAAATGACATTCTTGGATTAATTGCTGGCTACTTGAGCATCTAAGAAAATATGTTCTCTTCTAAAACTGCAAGAACTCATAGGTTTTCTACAGTTTGCATCTCAAGTCATATAACAATCTTGCACATTCATCCATCATCTGTTCAACTTCTCTTCTTCATTCAAGTCCCCTTTCTCTGTTTGCTATATTCCCAAATCTGTGGCATCTAACATTCACTGGTGGCATACATTCAGCAATATGTATGTCAGAACCCCACTAATTTTGCCCACCAGCCCCTCATTGACCCTGCCACCTTAAAGAACCAACCCTGCCTGCTTCCCAAACCCCCCTGCTCTATCTCTGAGTCCTGCTACCACCTACACATCACCAGGTCACTGGACTATGCATTATTGAGCCCTGACTCCCTGGATGCACCCTATGCATCATTAGATCACTGGCCCATGCACTTCCAAGTCCCAATGCCCCCCTGGGGGCTGACCCTGCCTCAAGACAATCCTGCACCTACAGATCCCACCACAGAGCCTGCTTTGGACCATACTCAGGCCCTGCCACAGTAGAAGCCAAGTCCCAGACAAGTGCTACCCACCTAGGGACCCCCTACATGGCCTGACTCTTTCCAGAACCCTAAGTATATAGCTTGAAGCTTCCCCAGTCAATAGCTAGTCTTGATATTGCCTACTTTCATCTACTTCTTGTCTCTCTACTCTCTCTGTCTCTTCTATTACTTAATCTATCCTTTTCTCCTTCTCTTCTCAACTCTCCAACATAATCATCTCAGTCTATGGAACATTCCCACAGACTTCAATAACCTCTGCCCACTTTACATCAGCTTCAGAACATTGCCTAGCATCCAGATCAGCCTTGGAACACTTGTATGTTCCCTTTTTAGTCATTGACTAACCAACTAGCAGGTTCTTGTTAGAGGTGAGCTCCCAGGTTCTTCAGACCTGACATAATATCAAGACTCTCTCTGCTCATTGGACACTCAATGGCCCACTATGCCACACCTCTCTATTGGCCCACCACCACCTACACTATAGACTCCTACAGCAACCTGATTGCACTGACCTACTACATGCAACCTCTAGTCATGCCCCAAAACAACCAGACCCCCTACCCATACCTACCCCCCTTCCAACCCTCACATTGGTACTGGCCAATGGCCACACACAGATTTAGGCCAGGACCTTTGGTAAGTCAGGGCCCAGTTCCCAACTGACATTACCTAGCACCTCCCTCTGCATAGGACCCCTATGTGGGACCATACCCAGAAGGCCTGTCAGGAGCTGTAAATGCAGGGTAGAACACTCTGATACCTGCCAGCACTGGTCCATTTGCCACTGAAGCAGGATACATACTAGGGGCTGAGGGCTACTCACTCCTAGCCTCAACTGTATGCTCTGCACCTTTCTAAAGGGGGCCTATGGCAGTTCTGGCTGTCCTTATGCCTTCTATACCTACAAGGCTCAGAAATGTGCCCCAAATGGAAGGGGACCCCTGCTGAAGCAGGGGGAGTACATAGCAGACTACTCTTGGCAACACAATGCAATCCTACAGGAACTTTAACTCCCACAAGTAGACTTCTCCCAATGGACCCAGAATCTCTTTCAGAAACTAAGGCAACCCACCTCAAAGGCCACTGTCAAGGTTTGGGCAGACTGTCTGGTGATGTTCTTCAAGCTCTACAAGTAAGGAAACCTATCAGTGCAAGCCCTTGACTTTCTCTTGGGTAATGCCTCCTTGCAAAATGAGCTATACAATCTGGTCAGGGAAATCCACATGTTGCCATTTGTCAGGAAGGTTTGAGGACCCCTTTAACCCCATGTACTCCTTCTACTTATAATGAAAGATGGACCCAGTGTCCTGCCAGCCCACCAAGGCCCTAAATGCCAGAAACAACATCAGGATGATCTGGACATAGCCTCCACCTTAATCTAAAGTCTCAACCCCTCTAGTAAACTGTTCAACCAGCCTGCAGCCAAGGCAGTAGGACTTTCAGCCTGACTCTACTTTAACTTGGCCCCAGATGCAGGAACCTTCTATATGTGGGACTGGAATGGCTAAGGGGCTATGCTAGCTGAAGAAAACAGCAGGGACACTCAGTTCAAACATACCTTCAGCTACATTAGTAAGGAGCCTTATAAGGGGCTTATAACAAATGCCCTGCAACCCTAAAACCCCCAAGCTCAGGACCCACACCCACACTTCAACCTTTGTAACCCTCCCCCGACCTGCCCCCACTCCTTTCCCCCTGCTCTTCCCCTCCCAGCACTGGCACTGGCACCTGTAGCAGCACTCAACCCCTCTTCCCCCTCTCTAGGCCTAGGACTCCAGAGAGGCTACTTCAGACCCTCTGGAGGACTGTTTAGACTACTGGGGGACCCCTTCAGACCACTAGAGGACCCTCTAGCAGACCCTCCTTTAGACCCCCTGGCAGACCCTCAGGATAGATCCTAGGAGGGCCACCCCCTGAGCTAGAACAAGGAGCACCTCTCAGCAGAGGACCTCTAGGAGGAGGGCCTCCTGAGGTGTGGAGCCCTGCCATAGGCATGTTCCCACCAGAAGGAGTAGGAAACCATTACTACCACTACTATAATGCTACCCCTCCTCTCTGGAACTCCAAAGATCAGGCAGAAGCCAATGAAGTCTGCAAGGCTCTAGCTTGCAAAGGTCAACTAGACATCCAGAAGCCAGAACCCTTCCATGGTCATAACCCCTAGAAATGGTGCACCTTCCTAGTACAATGTTTCAACATGTTCCAGGGAAAGCTAAACACTTTTGCCATCAACAAGGCCCATGTTGTGTTTGCTTCCTCCTATCTGCAGGGAATTGCTCTGGACCACTACACAGCCCTTCTCCAGTACAACCCCCACCACCCACTATTCTCCAACTGGAAAGCCTTCATACAGAAATTCTCATTGAAGTTCAGAGTTGATGACATTGTTGCTGAGGCTAAAAGGAAGCTTATGTTGCTCTGGATGTCTCTGGAGCACTTCATGATGCTTGTGGTTCAATTTGAAATGGAAGCCTACAAAACTGGCTGAAATTACTACATGCTGCATTTTCAACTCAATGAGGCCCTTCCTAAGTGAATCTACAAGGTTCTTCACCTCACACCAAAACAGTCCACCTATGAAGACCTTAAGAGCCTTGTCACCTACATTGACCAGCACTACTTGAAAAACCCCACTGGTTCTAGGACTAACTGCCAGAACTACTTCTCTCACTCCTCAGGAGAATCTTAGCAACCCAACAATGGGCCCCTCTGATCTCTTAACCCTGCTGTGACAACCCTGCTGTCTGGAACTCTGACCAACCAGGGCCCAGAAATGCCACATGACCTCCCACCTGACTTCAGGCAGTCACCCCAAATTCTGATGGTCAGGACAATACACCAGTGCAGGGTGACAGCAACCCCAAGTCCATGAATAAAGACTCAGAGGATGAACTATTGCAGGCTAACCAGTTGTGCTAGCCAGACTGGCCTTGAGTAGCTGTCTCTGAGGAAATGAAGGAACAGCAATGCAGGGCAGGGGTGTGCCTGCTCTGTAGCAAGCCCAGGCACTTTATCCAGGAATGCCCAGAGTGGGGCACCCTTGGATGAGCTGTCTGGACCATAGATGGGGACAAATTCAAATTCCAGTATGTGGAAAATGAGTCAGTAATTTAGTTGACCTGGAAGATGCACTGAATCATGGAATCAACCCCAACATCTTCTCTGCTGTGGCTTCACACCTGCATGCTTTGGTAACTGCTCTGGACACCCTCACAGCTTATCTCTCCTCCCAAACCTCTCAATCTTTTCTGCTCCAAACCTTCCTCACCCCCTTCTCCTGCTCCATTACTGTCAACACCCTGGTTAACAGTGGCACCATAGACAACTTCATTGACAATGACTGGGTCCACCTCTCCTCCCTCCCTCATCTCCAATTGCCCAGCCCCATCCAGCTCTGGCTGTTCAACAGCAGACTGTCCTCTGCCAGAGAAATCACCCACTACATGTATGTTACCCTGTACTTTAAGAATGGCACACAGCTTGAGCTCCAGATGCTTATCACCCAGCTGCACAAATCTGCCCCCATAGTCCTGAGCCTTCCATGGTTATGATCCACCAACCCCTGCATTGACTGGCAAACCCTTACTATGGCCCTAGATTACTTGGACCCCTCTGCCATCCCTTTCTCTCTCCCCTCCAACTTGGACCCAACAAGTGCTAGAAGCCTTGGCAAATGGTATTCAACCTTAGCATGCTCCTTTATCATCAATGTCACCCTCCAATCCACAAATACCACCCACACCACACTCCTGGACAGTAGGGCTATGGAAACCTTTGTAAGTAGAGAGCTGGGTCTCCCAGGTAAGACATTAGATGCTTTGTTTAAGCTGCAACTCTTTGATGGCAATCTGACACCTTCCAGAATGATTTCCCATCATCATGTCAACAGCATCTGCCTTGCTAACAGCCTAGAATTCCCCATCAACCTCTAGATCACCCAGCTACATCCCACTACCCCAATCATCCTCAGATTACCCTAGTTATGCAAGGCCAACCCTAACATCAACTAGAACTCAATGAGCATGATATTCAATAGCAAAGATGCTTGGCTAGCCACTAGAATATTGCTCTGAGCCCAAAGCTTCCCCACTATTAGAGACAAACCCAACCCTGACCACCTCCCCACCCCAAACCCTGACTCCCCTCTCCAGTCCTTGCTGCAGGACCTTAAGGGAGAGGAAAGGAACCACAATGCCAGCACTTCCCCCCCATCTCCCTTTCCACACCCTCCTCCATAACTATACCCCCTGCTACAACCCCCCCATGCTTTCCTCAACCCCCACCTCCCAACTTCCCTCCATCCGACATCCCCCACAACAAGTTTAGAGAGCCATCTTCCCTCTGAACTGCTTCCTCTGACCTAAGAAACTCTTAGGCCTTGAAGGAGACTCCCAGATACAGTCCTTGTGTCATAGGGGCTATGCCATTTGCCAGAGTTCTCCACAATGGGATCCAGGCCTACCAGTTGTACATAACTCCCATTAAACAGCTCTGAGCCCAGAAACCCCCAGACTCTGCTAAATCTGAGGAGGAGATCCTGTGTGAGGTCATGCCCCCTGAATGTCATGAATTTGTGGATGTATTCTTAGAAGGAAGCACCAAGGAGCTCCCCCTGCATCAACCCTAGGACCACCAGATCAATCTAGCCTGCATCAACCCTATGACCACTAGATCAACCTAGCCTGCATCAACCCTATGACTACCAGATCAACCTAGAAGATAGAGCCTCCCCCCCCCCTTTGAGAAGGTCTACAACATGTTGGAAACCAAGCTCTGGGCCCTCAAAGACTACATGGATGAGATGCTGAGAAAGGGCTTCATCTGACCCTCCTCTTCTGGGGAAGGCCCAACAACCCTTGCCTCCCTCAGAGCTCCACTACCAATGCATCCTATATCTTCTTATAAATGTCATCTAAGGTGGGCAAGGAATCTGTGAGGCTCTGTACCTCCCACTCCAGGAGCCCCTCCAGACCCATCACCAGCCAACGATGGGCCTCCTCTAGATGCTCCAGCTCCCCCATCCCTTGCTCAATCTCTGCAGGCAGACAATACTCCAGATGAATCTGCCAGAGGCTATCTTAGATAAATGACTGGATTGTGGTCACCCCATTCAGGAGACTTTGGTGGGCATAGACCTGCCCTAGGGAGAATGAGTTAAACCCTAAGATAGATAGTGGAACTTACCTAGGAAAGCATTGCAATGCTCCACCTGTCAATTAGCTAGCCAACCCCACACCTGGCCCCCCCCTGCTCTCTGACTCCTGCTGCTTCTGAACAACACCCCTGAATGACCCCCTCCTCACTCCACCCTGCTATCCCCTCTTCCCACTGTTTTAACTGCTCCAGCCCCAACACTTCCCCTTAGCTCTGCTCCCACAATGCTGCATACACCTAACAAAGGGCATCCAACTCCCCCATCTTCACTGCTAACTTACAAAGCAACTTCTAGTTTTGGCCTATGATGTATTGGTTCTAGTCCAGCTGGGCTACCTTGACTCCCCATAGCCAGGCCACCTCCTCCAGTAGACTGGTGACCTTGTCC
>JABCKS010000643.1:3951-14410 GCA_018851325.1 Termitomyces sp. DKA19 | reverse complement strand
AAACTGGACTAAAAGTGGGAAAATATTGCACTGGATTCAATGGAGAGCTACATAGTAATGACATGGACAAGTGGCTAAAGTCTAGAGGAGTCACAAGTGAACATGGCACACCATATACATCAGCTCATATCGGATGAGTCGAACACATGCACCATACCTTAATGGGAAAGGCAAGAAGCATGAGAATTGAGTCAGGCTGCCCCGAGTTCCTCTGGGATGAATTCTATCTTACAGCTGCCCATCTTCATGCTAAAACTCCTACTAAATCATTGAAAGGCAAGACACCACACAAGATATGGTTCGGACACAAGCCCAACTACTCATACATGTGCAAAATTGGCTGCCATGCTTTTGTACTCATACCAACTCACAATCCCAAGATAAAACCTAGGTCCATAGAATGCATCTTGATCAGCTACAGGCAGAACTCAAAAACCTACCGGTATTGGGATAAACTGAACAAAAAGGTTTATCAATCATATCACGTCAGATTTATCAAAAGTCATGAGTCACCAACTAACACCAGCCCTCCACAATGGGCCAGTGAAGGCAAAAACCTGATCCCAACTCTCCAAGATCTAGATGACTCAGCAACCTTGACTCCCCTGGAGGACAATGACAGCCTTGAAAGCAAAATCACAAATATCCCAATGCAACCAAACTCAGACGCCGAGGACACAGACAATGATGAAAAAGATGCAGACTCACCCCCTAACATCATGCCCCAAAGATCAACCCAGATGAGACAGCTGACAGAAAAGGCAGCACAAGCAGAGGGTCGCCTGCCAACAAGGTTGGAAAAGGTAATTGATGAAATAAGGGAGGGAGAAGCAAGGTTGAAAGAATTGAGGATGGAAAAGCGCCTGCAGGCACAACAGATGGTCAGTGACACTGCCACAAACAACAGTGAACAAGTGCTTGCACCCACAGACAATGTCGAGATCAATCATGATCAGGTACTAGCTGCCATATCACAACCTGGTGATTCCGAACCACTCCCAATTGACCCAGAAGAAGAACCTAGGACATGGGAAGAAGCATAGGCGGGACCAGACACAATGAGATGGAGAAAGGCTTACCAGGAGGAAATCCAATCTCTGAAGGAGATGCAGGTCTACCAATTGGTCCCCCGATCTACAGTCCCAGCAGGGCAGAAAGTGCAAAAAGGGCACCCAATATTTAAAATAAAACAAGACGAAAACGGGAAAGCAGTTCGTTACAAGGTGCGCCTGGTATTCAAGGGTTATGAGCAGATCTATGGGAAAGACTACAATAAAACTACCTCACCGACAGCGTGTATGGAATCGTGGCATATCCTATTGCACATTGCGGCGACCGAAGGATGGGACACGACGCAAATAGATGTCAAAATGGCCTTCCTTTACGGGATCCTTCCAGACAAGGAGGTGCAATATATGGAGCAACCCGAAGGGTTTGAAGAGCCAGGAAGAGAGGACTAGGTATGCAAACTGAGATGTGGACTTTACGGGATGAAACAGGCAGGCAGGATTTGGAATCAAACACTCAATGAGCGAATGATCTCCTGGGGTTTCACTCGCCTAGCCTGTGAGTCTTGTATTTACTTCCGAAAGTCACCCACAGGCATAGTCATCACGGCCATACATGTGGACGACTTCCTTTCAATTGCAAGCTCCAAAACCGAAAATGAACGCTTCAAAGCCCAAATGCGAGAGGCCTGGACCATTTCTGACCTGGGGACACCCAACTACATTGTCGGAGTGTCGGTCAATTGGGATCGAGCGAACCGGACAGTATCCCTCTCTCAAACAGCATTCATTGACCGCGTCGTACAGCAATTTGGCCAGATGAACGCACACCCACTCCCACTCCCCATGGAACCAGGAGCTAAACTCAGATGCCCAAATCACGACGCCCAGACTCAGGAGGAGAAGGATGACATCGGAAAACTCCCCTACAGATCCCTTGTCAGATGCTTACTTTACATAGCAATCGCTACACGCCCCAACATCGCGTTTGCAGTACAACAACTTTCACAATTCTTGGACAATTATGACAGATCCCACTGGAACGCCGGCATTCAATTAATCCGCTATCTAAAAGGAACCAGAGAACTCAAACTATGGCTAGGGGGAACACAGATTACTCTACGGGGCTTCACTGATGCTGACTGGGTGAGTTGTCTAGACACTAGACGAAGCACGAGCGGGTATACATGGTCACTGGGATCCGGAGCCACATCGTGGTCAGTTCAAAAGCAAAAAACGGTTGCTACGTCGTCCTGCGAGGCTGAGTACATGTCGGCATATGAGTCAGTACAGGAGTGCATATGGTTACGGACACTAATGAAAGAACTTGGGTGGGACTTCACAACCAAACCTACCACCCTCTTCTGCGATAACAAGGCGGCTATCGTACTCTCGGAGGACCCAACGGCACATGCAAGGGTCAAGCACTTCGACATCAAATACCACTTTATTCGCGAACGGGCACAGATGGGAGAAATAGTCATAAAGTACATCAACACGAGGGACAACATCGCAGACATGTTCACGAAGGCCCTACCGAAAGCCTCATTCATACGACTACGACAGATACTCGGGATATCCTAGAACGCCACGACCACACGTGAGGCGGAGATGTTGACTCGGTTCATGTTGACTCGGTTCGTGGCAAGGAGGAGTGTTGGATATCACATTTGTGATACTGTGATGGGGTGCCACGAACGCCATTGTCAAAGAGGCAATGGCCACCGTACGCTTTGTCTGCATATGTATATATATCATCATACATAGATACATGTACCCTCAGTTCCGTTTACACGACACTGAGGGTACGCAACTTACATTTACTATTCTACTTACTAATACTTACTGCCGTACCTAGATTGAACACTTACTGTGTAACATTCTAGGTACATACAATATAGTTCCGTTTACACGACACTGAGGATTGAACACTTACTGTGTAACATTCTAGGTGTAGACGACGGTCTAATAACACCCCGAGACATATAGTTCTAACACTATTTAGAAACCGTAGGTTATCTGGGACTACAATCATCTCCGATTTTTCAACCCCAGATGAGGTCGTCATTATTCTAGATACTTACATACTAACAATAATCATCTTCGATTCATTGAACCCAGTTATTGTACCTTCTCGTACTCGAACATACATATTTGCGATGTGCTGCGACAACAGATATCGACGTGATCGGCGACAAACAGTCAAACAGACTTGATGGAGCATCGACTCAGAACCTGGGCCTAACGTGGTGCTAATTCGTCGAAAGAGTCAGGTTTTTGGCTCGTTAGAAGAGTGTTTGAAAAAACGCTTTTCAAGAAATTTTGGTAAGTAGATATTCATACGTAATGCCTGTTCCGACTCGCCGGACTTATTGAGACAGTGAGAGATAAAGGTGTGTACATACCACATTCGGAATTGGTATTGAAGAATGATTACTGTCATGACTACAGCGTTTGCAAATGCGAGGGAGCTTTTTCTATCATATCGTCGAGCCGTTCTTTCGAGTCAAATCCAGGTCTCCAAGCGAGGGGCCATTCGCTGGATACGTATTTTATCTCGATCAATGGCAAATATTGTATAATTGTAGTAGCATTGAGCCGAGCACTGGGTTCGCGGGATCAGCAGCTTTCGTCCACTTGCCATACCTCCTTCGTCAAGCCCCGACACGAAGAGTCAGGAAACGGCGCATTGAAGAGAACATCAGACATGCAACAATTTAACGAAGAGAAAGTGGTATTTACGACGAAGAACTTGGTGGTCGATGAGGTGGGAATCTCATGGCATAGTTCCATCGGGTAAGACGATGTCAAGAAAGAGATAGTAATGAATGATTGTGAATCGTATCCATCACCCAAGTCAACATTAAATTTGCAAAAGAGACAAAAAATAGAGACTATGCAAGACTATGAAGCGTATCTATGTAGAGAAAAAAAAACAGATGTGCGGAATTGTTTCGGAGCGTGCAGCGTCATAAACCACTCACTTCGTCGGAGGCCTGACGCAAGATTTCCCTGGCAACTTCGTGGACTTTTTCATTCTGTATAATTCACTTGTACACCCTTACGTCTCAAAGCCAAATCACATCTTTTCTCCAAATCTAAGTGAACAAAACGACCATTCTCGCACGTTCCGAATCCCATGATACCAAGGCCGAAAATGGACCTCGACTCATCTTTCTCCTTCCTCTCCTTGTACTGCTCTCCTTTCTGTTCTTGCTCCATCTCGGGCATCTCCTCCCACTTCCTAATTCCAAAAGCCCTGCTTTATCGTTCTCGACCACGTCTCTCAACCGTAATGTCACCATCCCGAGGACCAGCTCGGGTACCTGCTCTCCTACTGTAGGTTCTCTCCGACCCAGAAATTTATTGTTCCCATGCATCTGGTAACTCTTCAACGTCCTGACAAGGAGAACAAAGTATATCATGGCATGGCTTGTACAAATATACCCGTTATTGCGGATCGTACGCCCCGTGCTCCACGCTTTTTGAGAGGGGGTTGGTCATCGGGATCGTTCACTGAGCCTGTGCGCCACACGAAGGAAAGTATCGAGACGAAGAGCACCATGGCCCTAGTGATAGCACCTAGTTTTCTGTTCGTACTTGTGAGTCAAAAGATATGGCACAAACCATGACATCCAGACAGCCGGCATGGCCAACAGGTCCCATACGTTCCACCATATCAGAGTTTTAGTCTTTCGTGCTTCCCAAGATGGATATGAACAAACACATTCACTAAGAGAGAGGGCTAATCCTACTCTGCCCATTTAGCCGCCTTGAACATACTTCACATAGTCCCAAACGTGACGAGATACACGCAATCAGAAGATAAACGCATCAATGCACATATCAACGAAAGAAAAGCCGTCGTCCTTCTTACAGGATCACAAGCTGCATTTGGAATCTAAAACATGGTAAAAATAACTCTGTAGGCAATGATAGTAAGTTGTCGATCATCGTCTTGCAACGAAAGTAAAAGACGCACGATGACAAAAGCGCAGACACGGCATTCAAAGTTTTCCACACCCTCACAAACGAATGAACTAACGCTTCCCAAAAATTCTTGAGCCCGTTGAGGGCAGGAGACACATGCTGCGGCATCCACTCACCTGGCAACGGTAGAGGCAAATGCGGTCCCGGAGTTGTCACACCCACATGAGCCGCGAGCTTAATTCTCGCCGTCATTGTAGGAGACAGCGTTGCAGGTGCACTGGCAGGCACAGGTGGGTACTCCGTTGTATGTACATAATTTGGTATCGCAGAATCCACAGTAACCTACTCAGATGCCGATGGATCAAAGAACGGGCTGGCGCTCAGCCCACCGTACCGCCGCTCTCTATCACACGTTGGTTATCGGGTTTGCTGACTTCGGCGTCTTCGATTATCTGGGCGATACAGGAAAAGTACATGAGTGGAAGACTGAGGAGGATGTTCAGGCGTACTTCGCGGGGGAAGTGTCACCGATGAGGATACGGGTGTTGTTCCATGGTACTTTAATTGATGATATGGGAAGGCATGCTTCACATTGGAGGGTATCTGGAGAACCTGTACTCGCGCGTATGGGTATGTATGCAAGGTGTGTGGGTATCTGGCCTGCTCGAGAGACACGAGAGATGGAAGTATATTCGGAATATGTATGATTTAACGGGGACGAAAAGGTCGTCATGATGACGCCGGTGGAGGTGGTGTCCAGCGGACCATTGTTGGAACAGGCACGGGTGGATAAAACGTGCGAATGCGACTGTGATCGAGAAAGGGACCCAGATGAGAGCAAGTCTGGGTTCCTCTGCGACTCACGGTATGCTAAAGGACGCTGGGCAAGAGAAGTAGTGACAGGATCGCTGATCCGAGTGATATGAGAAAGTGCTACATTGTCATTAGACATGCCCACCAAAAGACAGAAAGTAATACCTTGTCTATCACTCTGGATGGCAGGTAAAGAGCCTTGATCACTATCAAAGGACACTTTTTGCCTTGGCGTACCTTTCTCCGGAGAATAAGCCAGTGAGTTTGCACGATGACCATGTATGATTGATTGTTGGACTTCTGACGTACGGTGAGCCAAGATCTGCATTCGAAAAGGATGAAACAGATGCATCGAGACTTGGCGATATCCACGGTTTTCCAAGAAATTACTAGAACTGCCTATGGGAGAATGAAAAATCGGTTTGTGTTTGGTGTGCTCTTGGAAGCGGGAAGAGCGGATGATCTGTTGGATGATGTTTGTTTCGAGGAACGCGTTTCATGAGAAATGATGCTGCCCAGGAAAAGGGATATCTATGGCAGTTGTGAGTCCAGCACTGCAGGTTTCCAAAAGTTGTGCCGGTCGCCGCAGCTATTTTAAAGACCACATGATCGATGTTGGGACATCACGCGTGTTACTGCGGCCGGACTAAAAGGAGAAGGCATTATGGAAGTGCACGTGCCAAGCCTTGTGACGTGACTCTTCTGTTCTTCCGTTCGTCACGTGCTCACCGATTTTTTACCAGTTGTCTCCCTCACCGGACACTGAGGCCCATCATTATTTTTCCCAGTTCTTTTTAGGTCTAGTCCTTCGTCGACCTTTGTTCAGATCAAAGTGAATTAGCACGAACAAAATTGTCAACCACAGCTACTTGACCATGTGGTACTAGTAAGTAGATCTGAAGAACAGGTAGTCCGGATAGCTATTTCTTGAGATTGCTTTCTGTAAAATAAGGTAGAGCGTACTCAAGTCATGAATTGGTTAGTGATGAATCGATGGAGATCATGACTTTGTAAAGGCAGGGCTAACTTTAGATTGGCTTGAGGTTACCGTGTATCTGTTGGTATAGCTATCTGTTGGTATAGCTGTACCTCCCCCCACCTTCCTACTTGTTGATAGCGCTCCATTCAAGTCCTTTCGGGCCCTGGATACTGCTGATATATCAAATGATTGATCGTCGATGTTCAGGAGTTTGCCCTAATTATAACCTAATCGTCGATTTGAAAAATTCTATCCCATGACTTATGAAATCGTTCAATATCATCGATGATGAACAACATCAGGAACCTGGAAGAATTACTTGATACTTGATCATTCACTATTTTTTTGACTTTTGAAGCCCAAAACATCCCATGGGATCTTCGATTAAGGTAGGGCATCGGAAAGTAGACATTGGGTCAGGCGCAGAGCCTATAGGTATAGGCCGACGCCATGAACGGTGAGAAGCAATGAAACCAGTGAGTCTGTAGTAGATATAGCGGTACATACATCTTAACCAAGTACCTCGGGGGTGGGAAGTTGTAATGACACAGTTTGTTCCTGTCTCTGTTGCGATGATTGATAGTCGATCACTACTCAGCCCTCATAGCCTCATGTTCATGCACGGCCACTCGCATCACTTGTCTCATTGTGTCCATCATGGCTTCCTTGTGCAACAACATAGGTTTTTCCAGATGTTGACTTAAAAGGACCATCTTTTATTTCACCGGGCGAGTAAATTTCTCTTAGACAGTGATGTCCAACCTAGGAGCCATGGACGGACCATTCCTTGCAGGCATGTCATATCTAACGTATGGGCCATAGTTTCTTATGCCTCTGTCTTTCAGGCTGTATGGCATGCTCTGGGTACAGAGCTCTTCCTTTGGAATTCATGCCTTGCCTCACTTTATACCAGACTTTTTGGAATTACGTGTTCACAAATGGCGCTTTACTTTCGCGCATATCCAGACGACCCCAGATTTATTAAAATCCTAGTGAGCCATGCCCGTCTGATGGGTTATATACAGACTCATTGATGAACATTTGGGGTTCGCAGGTTGCACTTCTCTTGTGAGTCAAGTTTCCATTATCTCTGGTTGCACAATGTAATCGTAGTTTTGTATTGCTTAGTATTCTCGAAGCTGCACAGGTGACGCTTCTGGCGACCGCTTTGTACTATTTGTATATAATCTCCAAGACATTTGTGATAACATCACTTTCAACCGCTAATGTGTGAGTGTTTTGCTAATAATTGCATTCCCTCAGATATACCCTGATCATCGTTGCAGAATAATGGCAGTATGTAGACTAATTCACTCCATTGGAAATGTTCAATATTAATGTGTGTGGTGGGCTGCAGGCTTTCACAACGATAACGGTATATCTTCTTCCAAACTGCGGGCTGCAGGTAGTCTGAACATGAAATGACTAAACTAGATCATTGTGGCTATGTCGGTTCAATGGTGCATTCCTAGATCATCGGTCATGCTACCTGGATATCGATCTTACACAATTTTCAGTTTCTATGCATGGAGAATATATTGGCGTTAGAAGACTCATTTTTTCCAAAGTGCGATGTCTGACTTTGTTTTCTCTAGTCGGCAAGAGACATCCCTATCAAAAACCCATCGTTATATTCATTGTATGTACCATATATTTCAGTGGACTCTCCTACATAATACTTTTAGCTCGTGACTTCCATTGTCGCGTTCTGTGAGCCGACATCAGTTGAATTGTCCTTGTTCATGGACACTAACCCTCTTATAGGTACTGAATTGAGTAAGCCAGTATTCTATTCACTTGAATCTATCTGTCTTCTAATATCACATGCTGATTCATCCATTCTTTAGTGTTCAATGTTCTCCAGTTTGTGTTTATCCACAATCATTGCCCGATATCTCTAAGATTTTCTCAATAGGTACAGTTCCGATACAACGATTTCTAGTAAAGGATCACTGGCAAGGGTAGGGCCTAGATGAACATCTGATAAGACGATGGATGTGACTGATGGGTGGAGATAGAAACTACTCTCTGCCAGCCTGGTCCTGATAATCACCTGCGATATGGCTATAAGCATATCACTTGTCTACTTTCTGAAAAGGATGCGTACTGGATTCTCGAGGTAAGCCTAATGATGGCCTGACCGCACCTGCCAGCATAACAACTTCTCTTTCGCTACTAGATCCGAAAATGTCATCAAACGTCTTGTTATAATCAGGAAAGTCTTGTTGACCTAGTCTTTTTGTGATGGTTGTCGCTGAAATTGCAGCTAATAGTATAAGCACTAGGCTTCTGACAAACATAACTGCAGCATGTACGCTTCTTGCGGTGAGCTGCAAAGTATATATTCAGTGTGTCAATCAATGATTGAAAACTTCTCATTCTAGTACTATCTTACACCTTCGACAAACGTACTTTACGCCTGTATGTTCTTATAAAACATATACCTCATACCTTTGCCTTGACATGCGGTATATTCCCACAGTCTTTTTTGCGGTGAACGGAAAACGTTCGTGTTGACACATGTGTGATAATCTGATATTTGTGCTGATTGAATTTGTTTATTGAATACCACCAGTCTATGTCAATTCTATGCTGGTAAAGCCCTGTCACTTAAGCCCCCTTCATATTACTAAAGTTCACAATTGTGGAATGTAGAGCATGTACGTGAATCTCTGTTTTCAAGGTCCTCATGCCAGTCAATCTATGCATGATCTAGGTTGAACTCTCGTGTCAAGGTTCGCAAACTATATCAAGGAGTACGAGAGTGTATCCCACGGAACAAGCGCAGTACCAGTAGCTTCAGCTTCAGCTCGCTCCATATTGTCCTAACATATTCCTGTTTTTGTCTTGCAGGATCCACATGAAACCCTCCTGATCCGGAAGACAGCCGGAAAATGAAGGATCAAAGATTGTATGTTCAGAGAAAATCAAGTCTGCAGTCAGATGAATATTTATATACATTGTTTCGAGAAAGAAGCTTGAGTATCATAAGATAGGCAAATTGTATGGTGGTAGATGCAGAATACTATCAAGATGAAAACTCAGGATATCTGAGGAAGCAGCTTGCGTTTCTGGATCTGTCAGTCCAATTCAATGCAACTCTGAAAAAGGGTGTAGATCAAATCAAAATAAACTCTTAAGCAAGTGTATGAATCTAAACTAGGTGTTATGACCATGCCTTTGGCATGGATGCTTGGTCTTAGTATCAGGACCCCACCAACTTTTCCCCACCAACCCTGACAATCCCACCACCCCAATTATCCTGCCACCTCCAACAACTACCCAAACTACCCCAACCCAGCCCTTGGACACCCCCACCCTCTACCCAGACCCCACCACAACCTGCACATCACTGGATCACTGGTCCATGCATTCCCAAGTCCCAGCCTGACCACTTCCTCTGGATGCCCCTTATGCACCACCAGATCACCAGCAAGTCAAGCATCCTAAGTCCTGATGTGCCCTTGGGGCCCACCCCACCCTCAGGATACTCCACCCCAGTGGATCCACCCTTGGGACCCACTTTGGACCATACCCAGGCCCCACTATGATAGAAGCCAAGTCCCAGGCAGGCACTGCCCACCTGGGGACCCCCTACCTCTCCCAACCCTCCCCAGAGACCTCCAGTATATAGCCCTAGGACCCCATAGTCAGTTGGTAGTCCTGATATTGCCTACTTTTGTCTACTTCTTGTCTCTCTACACTCTCTGTCTCTTTTCTTACTCAATCT
>JABCKS010000642.1:0-14416 GCA_018851325.1 Termitomyces sp. DKA19 | reverse complement strand
CTAAGTCAGACATTCATCACATCAATATACAAACCAATAACTCTGAAATTTTCTGTAATTCGTCGTTGCCCATACTTAGATAAAAATGTAGGAATTACCACTAAGCCCAACAAACAATTCTCCTCCTACTCATCTAAGCGTATGCCCCCTCCAAGTCTCCAAAATCACCCATCAGTATCTTCTTTCCCCCTGAAAACTCCTGGCATGTTATTCCACCCCAAGAGCCACTACATCCCTCATCCCTGCCTTGCCACATGTCCTGACAGTTTTGTACAGCTCACATTCATCAAACCCCATCTCATTCTTCACCCTGCTCAGCTCCTGAAGTTTGTGGAGCATGATGCTAATACCTGATGTCACAATGTCAGCACCAATATGGTTGAATCTGTTGGCTATGAGTGTTTTGCAAAGGCCTATGATACATCCAAGGGTGATAATCCTTGCCAATTCACCCTCCATGGCCCCCAGACCAGTCTCTGTGACTATGACAGCTTCACCATCCCCTGCTTCCTTTTAACTTTCCATTTCTCAATGGCCATTACTCCATCAGTTTTGATTTAAATTACATAGACTAAGATGCAATTTGTAGCTGTGATGCCATAGTATTTTACATGATTTAACCAGAATTTTAGATACTTCCAATCTTTCATGCCAATGTCATTTTTCACAAAGTATAAAACATTGGGACAGTTTTTTGAGCCACCATAGATTTGCAAGAGTTCAGGGCTCAAATATGACAATCCCTCACTTTGTAATAGATAGTATAATAGGTTTTATTGATTTGAACTCAAAAGCTCAAGATGGTCTCTAACTTAAGAATCAGGCTCAAAAGTTCTATTCAACTATAATCCTGAAGTTACACAAGCTTATAGGCCTAAGTGATCTGCTCCCTGGGGATGACCAAGCTATGGCAAGTATTTGCTTCCCAAATATTCCCCAAACCTTCCTCTCTTTATACCCTCCTCAGCATATATAGACCTCCTTGGCAATAGCATGATTTTATGCCTTATCAATGCATGGCACCAATGCCTTCCAGAGTGCTGGCATGCTCTTGGCATGCTCTCAACTGGTCAAGGGTCTATGGTTTAGCCATCCTTAGCTAACCCTTTCCCTGGTTTGCTTCCTCTCTGCTATTGGCAGCTAGGTATTTCTGATGACACCTTTGGTCATCCTTTGTGGGGTGGCAGCTTGCTCAATACAGTGTGTGGCAAGGTCTCTTTTTCTCTTTGAGTGACATTATACTCACCTTTACATAAGGTTTAATAGATGATCATGGATCATTGATCTGTGATCATCCTGAGCAGTGCACCACCTGGGTGGCTATCAGTGCACCACATCATGTCTTGATGCATAACTTAGCTATAATGGAGTAGCCATCACCCTCATTTATTTAATATATGTATATATTTTAGAAACTATTTACTATTATATTCTATAGTGTCACCTGATGCTACTTAACTACATTGTTTGTACTTGTGTAAGGCAGCACCTTACTTCATACTTTTGTAGACTTAATTGACTAGTTTCTTTTATGATATGTGAATTATAAGCTGTGTAACAGGTAATAGAAATGTTACATTTTTTTCAAAGCAAACAAGCAATTATTCATTTGTAAAGCAGAAGACAAACTTCTGAAAAAGAAGTTCACTGCCACCTATTATGATCAGAACATTGAAAATTTTGATGTACACCTTCCACAATAGGCACTGTAGTGACTGTGGATGATCAGGTGCTCAGACCTGGGTCTGAATCAGAGTTTGATGGAGCATCAGAGTGCTCCACTGTCAGGGGACTACCTTTTCCAACCTCTGCCCCTGACTGACACTGACTCTCCTTGACAGGTTCTGCTCCCCTAAAGTTTATTCAATGTCTCCCAGGCATTCTACAGGTTTTCAGAGATCTCCAGAAACCCCTAGAACTTTCCATAATCCTTTGTTGAGCACTTTGGCTAACTCCAGTCATCTGCACAGTTGTTCCCACACCTCTGCTGCCCATTGATATGCTGCACCAAGCAGTAGGAATCCTTAGACTTGTTCTCTTTAGATTTCTCTTTGCTAGATAATTAGATTACCATTTGTATTGTCAATTACAGTTTTAATATACTTTGGATTCCCCTCTGCTAGTTGCATAATTGAGCTGCTGCTCCTGGAGGTTGCCCTTACAGTAGAATAAGTCTTTAGATCCTGGTTTTGGAAGCCCCTCATAGCTTGCACAGAATCTCTGAGCCCCCTATCTGTGACTTTCCCACTAGGCTTAAGCACCTACAGAGTCCTATATCTTGGCTTACCAATCCAGACACTTCCTTGGAGGCTCTGGCCACCCAGAATGAGGCCTGGACCCACCTGCTACACCTAGAGAACTAGGTGCAATTGACCTAAACTTCCTTTACACATTATATGACCAGACTCTCCACCCTTCATCAAACCACTGAACAGATTTCTCAGTCTCTCCAGGCACTACTAGAATGCCTGACCCCTACCTCTACACTACCTCCAGCTGTAGAAACACCCCCAGGAACTCCAGCAGTCTTCCAAGTACAGATTCCCTATCTTGCACTCCTGGATGCATACAACAGCAACTGCTCTAGTAGAGAGCACTTCCTCAGTCCTGTCTCACCTACAGCCATCTCAGTAGGAATGCCTTTGACTCTGATGTGCTGAGAATAGCCTAAGTACTATCATACATGAAGACAAGATGTGCCTTTACCTATGATACTCCAGAGGTGTTGAAAGTTTTGCAGATTAGGCAGCCTTTGAAAAGGACTTCTGGGCAGAGTTTTTCCTGATCAACCTAGCCAAAACTGCTGCCTTAGTGCTACATAACCAGGAGCAGTACAGGCAAGGAAAATAGATGCTGGATGAGTATATTAACTCCTTCTGGACATTAGTAAAGCAAGCAGCCTACCTCAACAGCCTCTAACTATGCCTCATCTTCTGGGACAGCTTGCACCTTGCCTTACTGGAATGCATTAACAACCTTACCAAGGGCCACCTGGACAATGAGCAGATTGTCTCCTGATATAAGATGACCCAGAATCAGTAGCAACTCATAGAGATTTGACAGGAGCTATGCCAGATGCATCTGACTTATTGCTCTACCCTTGCTTGCTGCCACTCTCTGCTATCCTGCCCCTGCACTCCCAGCATCTGTCTCTGCTCTGGCCACCTTCATGCCACAACCCTTACCTCTAAGCATCCTTATGGATGTCAATGCCATCTAACACCACCACTCCACACCATTACTGTGCCAGAGATGCTAGAAATCCAGGCACTTCACACAATAATGCCTATTAGACCTTGAGGTACATTACCTCTCTACAGCAGAGTAAGAGGAGCTCCTTCTATAGTTGTTGGCCATAAAGGATGCTGCCAGAGATCCCTCACCAAATGAGCTGGCACTAGAATTGACCCTAGAGGAGAGTGGCACTTGTGCTCCCTTCCTAGGTCTAGAGGAGGATTTTTAATCAAGTGATAGATGAGATATATGCCTTTGTCACCAAGTACTAACAGGTTCACTTGTCTGTCAATAGAAAATAAGATTGCTTCTCTCAATATTGATGACTCTAAGACAAAGGAATCTCAGTACCCTCCTCCAGATATATAAACACTAACTCTGGACTTCATGCTAAATTCCTCAATGTCTCCACCTGGGAATACCAATTGCCCCAGTGGTACATAGTAGCCACAACTCCTTCAGTAAACTCCCTGCACCTTGATGTAGAGATTGAGACTACAGACACTCAGCAGGCCTACAGAGTCACTACTCTTCTGAATAGCAGTGCCATAGAGCTGTTTCTGGACTCAGAGTTTGTTAAGTGCCACTGCCTGACTACACAGCCACTGTCCAAGCCCATCCTGGTGTTCAATATTGATAGGATGCCTAACAAGGCCAATGCCATCAACTCTATAGTCAATCTTATCTTCTGCTACTAGAACCATGCTGAGCAGGCAGTCTTTACTGTCACCAGCCTAGGTAGGCAGGACATGATCCTTGGTTTTACCTGGCTTTAGGAGCACAACTCCAAAGTAGATTGGGCCCAGGATGAAGTAACTATGGGCCAATGCCCCCAAAGGTATGCTACCTGCACCACTGAGGTCAAGGAATAGTACTAGGCTGAGGTTTGGAAGCATGCAGCCATTTAGGCTTGCTGGGTTGGCCATCTTCCCTTTGCAGATCTAGACCTTCTGAACCCCCTGCCCCTGGCATTCCCTTATAGAGAGGCCCTCTACAAGGACAACTGGAGCAGTGGCAGGGCCCTAGAGGAGGATCTAACAAGGGAGTTTTGTAGCTCATACAACTAGGAGTCCTTGAATGAAGCAGTGAAAACCAGAGACTAGATATATGCCACTGTCCTACACTCTCTGCCCTCTATTGTGGAGATCAGGGCCAGCCAGACCACCTCTCAGTGGCTGGCCCAGGCATTTGCTACAAACTCCATGCCTTGCAAGCCCTGGGGCATCATACCTCCATATCTCCACTCATTCAAGGATGTGTTCTCCAAGGCCTCCTTTGACTTGCTCCTGGAGCACAAGCAGTAGGATCACACCATCAAATTAATACTAGACTCCAAGCCCTCAAGCTGTTAGATCTACTCACTAGCATCAAAGAAGCAGGATAAGCTCAATGCCTTCCTATAGGAGAACTTGGCCTTTAGTTACATTTGCTCTTCTAAATCTCCAATGGCTTCTCTAGTCTTCTTCATCAAGAAGAAGGATGACTCCCTCCAACTGGTCTAGGACTACTAAGTTTTTAACACCATGACTGAAGAGCTGCTAACCCCTCCCCCTCATCTCCAAGCTCATCAATAATTTCCAAGGCATATAGTACTTTACCAAATTGGACATCTGGTGGGGCTATAATAATGTATGTATCTAGGAGGGAGATGAATGGAAGGCTGCCTTTCAGACCAACTGAGGATTATTTGAACATCTCATCATATTCTTTAGACTCACTAACAGCCCCACCACCTTCCAGACAATAATGAACAATATCTTCTGGGACCTGATAGCTGAAGATGCAGTGTGCATATTCCTCAATGACATCCTCATCTACACTAAAATGCTGGAGGAGCACTATTAGGTTATACTTATTGTTTTGGAACATTTTTGTCTTCATCAACTCTACCTTAAACTGGAGAAGTGTGAGTTTGAGCAAACCTAGATTGAGTATCTTGGGTTGATCATCTTGCATGGAGCTGCAGAGATAGGTTGTGGAGTGTCCAGAGCCAAAGAACAAGAAGGAAGTGTAGGCCTTCCTAGGTTTTACTAACTTCTACTGGAGGTTCATCTAGGATTTCTTCCATCATACTTGACCACTGTTTGATCTTACTGAAAAGGATGCTACCTGGAGTTGGGGTCCTCTGGAGCAGATAGCTTTCAATGATCTCAAGTATGCCATCACCTTTGAACCTGTCTTCCTTTTTCCAGACAATGACTCCCCCTTCTGGGTAGAAGCCAATAGCTCTGACTTCCACTGAAGCCATTCTCTCACAGCAGTCCCCAGGAGATAGGAAGTGGCATCCAGTGGCCTTCTACCCCAAGAGGCTGAATGTGGTAGAGTGCAATTACAAGATCCATAATAAGGAGATGCTGGCTATTATCTGGTCTTTTGAGGAGTGGTGGCATTTTCTGGAGGGTGCACAGTATAAGTTCAAAGTGTGGATAGATCACAAGAACCTTGAGTATGTCCAGACTGCTAAGAAGCTTAACCACTAGCAGGCCTGGTAGTCTCTCTACCTGGCCAACTTTGACTTCTTGCTGCACTACAAGCCAGGCTGGAGCATGGGGAAGCTAGATGTCCTGTCTTAGAGAGTAGACTATGGTGCTGGGGGAGTCAACAATAGCAACATCATACTCTTCTGACCTGAGTTATTTGCAATGTGAGCTTTGGAAGGCTTAGCCATTGAGAGAGTGGAGGTGGAGATCCTTTGAGACATTAGGTAGGGAAACTGGGACAGTCTTCAGGAGGAACTTGTCACTCAGGCAGCCAGGATACTTAAGTCTAAATATACCACAGGGGTCAAGTCCATCTGCACAGATGAATGGGCCTTCTATGATAAACTTCTGACCTTCCAAAATTATATCTACATGCCCAATAACCTGGAGCTCCACCAGAGAATTATAGAGCAACACTACAACTCCTAGATTGTAGGACACCCTAGCCAGTGGAAAACATTGGAGCTGGTGTCCTGGAACTATTGGTGGCCTCAGATGTCCCAGTATATTGGGTTCTACACTAGTACATGCAATCTCTCTCTCTAGACTAAGTCCCAATATTACCTCCTCTCTGAACAGCTCCATCCTCTATCTATCCCCATAGAGCAATGGAGCATTACTTCAGTAGACTTCATTGTAGAGCTCCCCAACATCCACAGTTATGATGTCATTATGGTAGTAGTGGACCTCTGCAGCAAACAAGCACATTTCATCCCTATCTATACCACCTGCTCTACTATGGGTACCACTAACCTATACTAGAAGAATGTCTAAAAGCTGTATGGCCTCTCTAATGCATATATATCTGACTAGGATCCACAACTCATGGTGGACTTCACCCAAGAGCTCTACCAACTACTTAATGTAGAGTTCTACACCTCTATTGCCTACCTCCTGCAGTCCAATGGCCAGACTGAATGCATGAACTAGGAGCTTGAACAATACCACTACCTCTTTTGCAATGAGTACTAGGATGACTGGGATAAACTCCTCCCCAATGCTGAGTTTCAGTACAATAACCACATTCACACAGCCACCCAAGTTTTGCCATTTTTCCTGGACACCAGATGTCATCTACATAAGGGCTTCAAACTCTGGGTCCAATCTTTGGAGAACAAAGATATGAACAAGTTTGTGGACCAGATGAAGATCACACAGAAGGAAGCCTGGGCAGCACTGGCAAAGGCCAAGGATGACATGGCACAATATTATGACTGCAAAAGGATCCCAGTGCCTAGGTACAAGCCTAGAGATCAAGTTTACCTGGATGCCTCCAATATTACCACCACTCAACCATTGAAAAAGCTTTTACACCACAATTAGGACCCTTCATGGTAGAATGGAAGGTAGGGCCCCTAGCATATTGACTCCAGCTCCTTATAGAAGTATGCCAGCTCTATCTAGTCTTCAACATAGTCAAGCTGACTTTGACTCTAGTGGACTCTATCCCAAGGTGATGCCTAGCACCTCTGCCACCTCTAGTAGTTGTCAATGACAGCAAGGAGTATAAGGTAGAGGAGATCCTGGATAGCTGTTTATTCTGGCAGCAACTATAATATAAGGTGAGGTGGAAGGGCTATGGAATTGAAGATATCTCCTGGGAATCCTGAGAGAACATGCATATGCCTGGACTAGTCAGGGAGTTCCACTAATGATACCCAGACATACCCCAAGCCATTTGAGGAATCTATCCCTTCTTGCTGGCAGACCAGGCAATCTGGAATTTCTTCTGACCTGCATGTTGAGATGCTACACACTAGAGGGGGGGTAATGTCAGTGGACTACCTTTTCCAGCCTCTGCCCCTGACCAACACTGATTCAACATTTCTTGGGCATTCTATAGGTCCCCAGAGATCTCCAAAGACCCCTGGAACTTTCCATGATCCTTTGTTGAGCACTTTGGCTATCTCCAGTCACCTGCACAGTTGTTCCAATGCCTCTACTGCCTATTGATGTGCTACACCAAGCAGCAGGAATCCTTAGACTTATTCCCTTTAGATTCCTCTCTGCTAGGTGATTAGCTTACCATTTGTATTGTCAATTACAGTTCTAATATACTTTGGATTCCCCTCTGCTAGTTGTGTAATTGAGCCATTGCTCCTAGAGGTTGCCTTTACATCCATATAGAATGGCAGATCTTGCCATGTTAATCTATGGTGTGGCAAGAGCAAGTGGTGTGATGCTAGGAGGGCTGCCAGCAGTCACTTCTGTATGACCATAATATGATGGTTAGACTGGTATCATCTCTGGGGGCACTAAAGTGCCCTCTACTCAGCTATACCCAAAGTTAGAGCCAGGTACTACAGCAGTGTCAGTGGACACAGGGAAAAACTCTGTGTATATTCTGACAATACTTTGGGGGAAGGTCTGGGAACCTTCCCTGAGGTTGCAGGAGGTCATCCTGACTCCTTGGCAGGGAGTACTCCATAAAGGAGTACCAGTAAGGAGCTTCATGGGGCCCACAGCTCTGTACAATTGTGTGCAGGGCTGGCACTGAATCTGTGCATGCCAGGACCTTTGGCTTTCATTAAAATGATTCCTGAGAATGTTGGTGATACCTCAGATACAGATAGTGAGATACTGTAAAGGCAACCTTTGGAGGTTGGGACTCAAATCACACAACTGGCAAGGAGAGATCCAAAGTCTATTCAGAGCTATGCTATATCTATAGATCTGGCTATACACCTGACAAAGGAAGATCCAAAGAGAACAAGTTTAGAGATTTCCTATACCCAATGTGACCTTTCAAGCTTCTGAAACTATGGGACTAACTGTATAGTAGACAGAAGGTCATATGCCCCCATGGTGCACTGACATTTATAATGTAGCCAGCAGATAGTCCAGAACATAGAAAGTGAAGTGAAGTGAAGTGAAGTGAGGTGAGGTGAGATGAGGTAAGACCAACCCTAACCTCATAGACTGAAATTATGTGCCATTGTCAACCTGTCAATGCACATGATGATAGTTCTAAGGTAAGATGATCTGAAGTGAAGTGAGGTGAAGTAAGGTGAGATGAGGTGAGATGAGGTGAGATGAGGTGAGATGAGGTAAGATGAAGTGAGATGAGGTGAGATGGGATGGCTTCTGACATCACTCCCCCCCTCTACAGTACAGCATCTTGATGCACCTGGGTAGAAGAATTTCTGAATTGCTCTGTCTACTGCTGAAATGGAGAGAATGCCTTAAATTGCCTTTGGAGCATTGAGGCATCTGTAGTAAAATTCCTGCACTTGGGCTAGTGCATGTATATTCTTCTGCAGTTCCCAAGATATATCCTTGATTCTATAACCCTTCCACTTCACCTTAAACTATAGCTTTCCTTAAAACAACCTACTGTCCAATATCTCCTCCACCTCATACTCTTCCTTGTTGACTAGCACTGGTGGTGGTGGCAGTTTTGGGCATTGACCTGGAATGGGGTCTTTAGGGGCAGGAAACAGCTTAACTGTATTGAAGACCAGATGTAGTTACTGTAGACTGATTGGGAGTTTCAACCTGTAAGCTAGTGGCCCTACCTGTCTCTCCACTTTGAATGGCCCTAGATAATGGTGAGACAGCTTCTGTAATAGTCATGCCATCTTAATATCTGAACTATCTAGATATACCCAATCCCTCAGTTTGTACACTGAAGCTGATGTTCTTCCTCTGTTATAATACCATGCTATGTCCTCTTTTGCTTTTGTTAGTGTTGCTTTTGCCTTGTCTTGCACTCTCCTCATTTTCTTTATAAACTTGTTTACTGTCTCATTCTCTGAGGGTCTTGCTTGGGGCTCAAAACCCATATGTAGATGCTGGCCCATGTTGAGGAAAAAAGGGGTCACCTGGGTGGAGAAGTGAATGTGATTGTTATACTGAAATTCCATATCACATGAAAGCTGTAGAAAGAGATGAGCTGTACACAGTGTGATCAAAATGTTAAATTCCCCTTTATTTATTTCACATTACTTATTTTGGGCTACCACCACTGCAAGCCTCGTGTTTCATCATCTTTTATTTACCAGTCTTTGCCAAACTCTAATTTTAGACATATAAATATCTCGGTACACAAAAACTGCCCTCAGTTGTCTCATCACCTGTTGTGGAGTCACTGAGGGTGAGCCATATATAATTACTTACCTCCAAATATGTACTTACTTCCCTGTAGTATTATTATTACTCTACAGGTCAATCAATAGTTGTCTCATCACCTGTCATGGAGTCACTGAGGTATTATTATTACTCTACAGGTTATCAGGCCCCTGTTAGCCTTTCCAACTGCATGAAAGCCTAAACTTCCAAGAAGAAACAAACTCATACACACCCAAAAAATTTTTCCCCACCAATTAACACAGCCCAGCCAGCATAGAAATGTCTTCTACTAACACTGCTACCCCAAACCCACCTATTTTTCCAGAGGAGTCCCACTTTGATGGGTTGAACTTTGCATCATTTAGGGACAGAGTCCTGATTGCGGCAAGGACTTGAGGCACACATGGGTACCTCAATGGCACCATTCCAAACCCTTTGACCATTAAGCCAAAGGACACTAGTGGGTTATCAGTGAAAGATGAGCCCACACAGTGGACTTTGGCAACTTCCTCACCCGAGGAGTGAGATGTGCATGATGCGTGGGCACTCTCACTGGTTGTGAACAACTGCAAAAATCCAGTAGGTCTGGGTATACATTTGGGAGGTACTGCAGCACAGGCATGGAAGGTGCTCACCAACACATATGGCAAGGTCTCAGATATGGCAACAATGGGTGCCAAGAACTGCCTTTGCACCACAATATATGCTGATGGAGCCAACTTCCTGGCCCATCTGACTGACTTGCAGACTAAATGGTATGAGGCTGTTGAGAAGGGGGCAGCAATTAGTGATGCCACTTTCCACACCATTATCATGAACTCTCTACCTGAGTCTTGGAATACAATAGTTGTGAGTCTTTATGCAACAACTACATCCTTCGGCCTTGTCTCCAGCCTCACTATCCATTGGGAATGCCTGTGCATGCAGAAACAAGCTGCTGGGGTGACTGCCACAGCCCTACAGGCAAACACAAAACTACAAAAGCCCAAGCTTGTGTGCATAAATGCACATTGCAAGCACATAGGGCACACCATTGAGAGCTGCTACTGGAGGGGTGGTGGCAAGGAGGGACAGTTTCCCCAGAGTTTCCAAAACCATGATGCTGCACTGGCAACACTGGTAGCCAAGAAAGTGGCAGCAGCAGCTATGCTTATGGCCAATCTAGCTAACACTACATCATCCCACATCTCCTATGCCCTCATGGCTGAAATCTGCTTGGACCCTAATGTGCCTGATGACAACCCTTCTACCAGATGGGAAATCTGTGCCACAGTGAACTTGTACACCATGCAGGTCAATGACTCGATACCAACCTATGCTGATTCTGGGGCAAGTGACCACTGCTTCATCAAATGGGCAGCTTTCTCCAAATATGAGGAGCTTGGTGCCCCTTAGGAGGGGCAATCAGCCCTGGTTGGTGGAGTCTTTTATATTGTGGGCCAGGGAATAGTCAGGAAGCTGGTGAAGACCAAAACAGGGATGTCAGAACTGGTCTTTCATAAGGCACTCCACACACCAGACTTGGTGGCCAACCTTATTTCTGTTGGGAAGTTCAATGAAGCTGGATTCTCTGTGACGTTCACCAGTGGCAAGGCAGTATTCCAGGATGTGAATGGTCATGAGGTCCTCATTGGGCACCAGGAGTGGAGTATGTACCTGCTTACAGCTTTTGATGTGGCTACCAAGTCAGCTGTCCAGGTCATGACTGCTAAGTCACTGACTGTACCTGCAGAGATTGACTTGTGGCACTGCTATTTCGGCCATGCAGGCATGGGTAGCATAAGGAATCTTGCAAGGAAGGCCCTGGTTGACAGCCTTATCATAAAGGGACCAGGGGATGTGAGAGGACTGTGTGAGGACTGTGTGAGGACTGTGTGTATGGAAAGTATATAGCCCACCCATACAATGCAGATGTACAGACCAAGACAGTGCCAAACCAGTGCGTGCATATCGACATGTGGGGACCAGCATTGGTTGCATCTCTAGGCGGCGCTGTGTACATGATGCTTGCGATTGATGGGGGTACTTCCTGCCTGATGGCCTACTTTCTATCAAGGAAAGATGCTGAGTTGATGCTGACAGCCTTTAAGCTCTACTATGCAGAGTCTGAGCGACGGATGGGGCATAAACTGCAGATGGTACACATCAATGCTGGGCATGAGTGGCTGAACACAGACTGGTTCACTTACTGTGGCCAGAATGGGATCTACATGAACATAACCATCCCTTACACTCATGCTCAAAATGGCCTTGCAGAACGTAGCATATGAACTGTCATCAAGGGCATTCGGTGCCTATTATCAGAGAGTGGGCTCCCCAAGAGCCTTTAGGCTGAGGCCACATCTTTCCAGGTCACCATGCAGAATTTGATTCCTTCCACATGCCACCCTGATGCTGTGCCTGAGGAGGTATGGACTGGCAAATGCCAATGAGTCAATTTTCTGTGCCCTTTTGGCTGCATTGCTTTTGCTAAGGTACCAGAGGAGTTAGTCTGCTTGAAGCTTGACCCCAGGTCAGTGAAGTATGTCCTTGTTGGCTACTCAGACAATGGCTACAGACTGTATGACTGTGGAACCAGATTGATTGTCACATCCCAAGACATCATTTTCGATGAGGGGGTGGGACACCACTCTCTCACCATGATCACTGACAATGACAACCTCCTATCTACATACCAGCCAATGCCAGACCCAATGACCCCAGGTGTACTGACTATGCGCCAGCCCATTGCCCCACGCATATGTGACACCGATGGACCATTACATGCACCACCTGTGACCGACATCAACACTGCCGGCGCAGCTGACACGTTAGTACCTAGCACTGAGTTGCCAGGCTGATCTATGCCTATAGCACCCATGGGTGGAGGTAAAGCTCAGGTGGCAGATGAGCTGCGCCAATCCAAACAATTAGTGGCAAAGGGTATGGCATGAAGCATGGACATACCACTGCAGTCCTTTCTTGCCAATGATGCATTCACATTCTTAGCAGTGCTGCATGACACTGACCATATGCACAACAATGACCACATTCCTGCACACTACAGTGAGGCCATGCAGCGAGCAGATCTCTGGCTCCTGGCAATGGAGAGTGAGCTTCGGGTGCTGGAGGACTGGAAAGTGTTTGAGCTTGTGCCCAGAGAGTCTGTGCCCACTGGGAAGACAGTTATAGGATGTTGGTGGGTCTATGCCAATAAATACGATGCCACAGGTAATGTTGTTCGATGTAAGGCTTGCCTTGTTGCAAAGGGGTTCTCTCAGGTTGCTGGGGAGGATTTTGATGAGACATATGCAGTGGTCGTGAGGCTGGAATTGCTACGGATCTCTGTGGCAGTAGCAGTACAACTTGGCATGCACATGTGGCAGGTCGACTTCATATCCACGTACCTGAACAGTGTCCCCGAGCACACAGTCTATATGCAGATCCCTCCAGGTTTTAAAGGGGGAGAAGGCAATGTGTGTTGCCTGTTGAAAACCATCTACGGAATGATGCAGGGTGGCAGGGACTGGTGGCATACTCTGGACAGTGCTTACCAGACACTTGGATACAGAACCTCCCATGCTGACAGCTGTGTACACACAAGGACAATCAACGGGGAGTGGATGATCACAAATACATTCACTGATGACACCTTCAGCCTTTTGACATCACACCAAGGAGCTGAACAGGCAAAATGTGAACTGGGCAAAGCATATGAAATCAAGGACCTCAGAGACCCCTCATTCATTGTAGGAATGGCAGTTGACCAGAACCCAAATACTGGTGTGATATCATTGTCCCAACAAGCATACCTCAAAAGGGTAATTGAACGTTTTGGATTGGAGAATTGTAATCCACATGCCACACTACTGCTGGCAGGTATTTGACTCACTGAGGGAATGTGCCCACAGACCAACTTAGATAGGGTTTTCATGGCAGACAAGCCATACCAAAAGCTTCTCAGCTCACTCATGTGGGCCCAAGTGGCTACAAGACCAGATCTGTTGTTTGCAGTTGGGTTGCTGGCATGCTTTCAATCCAACCCAGGCCCAGCTCACTGGAACGCTCTCATACATGTCCTTGGTTATGTCAAAGGTACCCTCAACTACTGTATTACCTACTCTAAATATACAGATGGCAATATTAAACCTATTGGATATGTCAACACTGATTTTGGGGGAGATCTTAACATGAGACGTTCTACTGGGGGCTATGTGTTCCTCATGTCAGGGGGAGCTGTATTGTGGAGCTCAAAACAACAACTTACTGTAACACTGTCCACAACCAAGGCCAAATATATGGGACTTACACAAGGTGCACAGCAAGGCTTATGGATGCACAACTTCCTGTGTGAGATTGACCTACCCCAGACACTCCCCATCACTCTCAACACTGACAACCGATCCTCCATAGCACTAGCCAAGTCTACAAAAGGGCATGCACACGCCAAGCACATTGATATTTGTCATCACTACATCCAGGAACAAGTTTAGGAAGGGGATATCAAGATACAGCCAATTGTGTCAACAGAGAACTTAGCTGACCTGTTCACCAAGTCCTTACCATGTGCTCAGCATGAGTACCTCATCGGGAAACTTGGGTTGAAAAGATCTATGTAACAGGCTCATCAGGGGGAGTGTAGAAAGAGATGAGCT
>JABCKS010000641.1:0-14419 GCA_018851325.1 Termitomyces sp. DKA19 | reverse complement strand
GGTGGAATGCTATCTCCCACCCTATATTCTGTGTTTTATTTTATTTTATTTTTATTTTTGATGAGACTTACTATGGTCTCATTTATTTTTCATTGATTAATTATTCAATGAGACCTGTGATAGTCTCATGAGGGGGGTATGTAACAGATCATGCATATTACAGCATATAGTATAAAATTATTATTACTTTATAGCTATTACTAATTATTTCTTATATAATTACTATATAAGTTGTAAGGTTACTTATGTAACCTCAAGTAGTCTTTTTTGTACAACCATAGCTAGAATCAATAGATAGGTTCTGACTTACAGTCTAGTATGTGAAAGGCTCAGTAATAGCATTACAGCTATAGAGCAGAGCTTGCCAACTGAAACTAGAACCTGGGTGCTTAAAACTCAATTAAATACAGCCTTCAATTGTTCAATGTTATAGATAGGGGGTATAGTCCTATAAGCAGCATTATTATGGCAATCCAGAGCAGTGAAATTCCTGTTAGTAGGTAATACATAGTGAGCAAGGATTCTAGAAAACAGGTGTGCTGGTGGCTGTGAAATGGGTTCAGTGAGCTTAGTGACTGGGGGCAAATCCTTAGCAACAGATTATTCTGATGCTTTGCCTTTGTCAACTGGCTTAGCAGTAGGAGTCAGTACATGGTCAGGGGAAGGGGTAATCACTGGTATGTCACTAGTTGCTGATAGAATGGGAGCCTTGTTGCTAGTGGTTCAGTAAGGAGCTCTGGGAACCTGTACACCATCATATTTTTTACCAGCTCATCATAGGGCAAATAGCTTTCATTCCAAGGCCTCAATACATTTGTCCTTTATTAGCAATCTGCCAGTAGCAATGTCTTGCTATAGTACTTTGTGAATTAGCAACTGCTGCATAGTTGCTTGCTCTAAATCTGGGTTAGCATTGAATGAGAGTCTGTTGGTAATAATCTGTCCAGAGTTTATACAGTGCTATTCCTCAATATGGTCCTTGTAAAGCCATTTGCCAAAGTAATTTGGTATCATAGCATCAAACAGTAAGATAATCTTGCCTTCAGCATTTTAACAGATTTTACCTTACTGAATCATATGTTCTAGCTAGATACAAGTGCCTTATACCATAGTATGACCAGATTTACCACAGAAGTGGCAAGAGTTGTTGAATTGATTTTACTGATGGGGCTGACTGCTGTTAGTAAAAAGTGCTTCCAGGCATTTCAGGGTGCTAATGATCACTGTGGTTGTCACTAATTCAATAGCTTCATGTTTAGGAGCAGGAAGCAGCATAGTGCAGATATTAATGGTAGTTGCTGGAATGATACTGGGAGCACTAGCAACAGATGTGACAGTAGCAGTAGACTTGGTGATTACTATGTCAGTACCCTTTAATACCCACTTTGCACCTTTAAAGACCTGCTCTACATTATAAGGATCTTTGGGATAGTGGTCAGAAAGTGTGATTTCAAGTCAGTGGATGATTTTAGACCAAAATGATATAGGGATACCTTGCTGGAATAAGCAACATTCTTCATTTTGGTAAAGTTTGCCATTAGTAAGGAGCCACCTAGCAATCTATTAGAAATCCCAATAGTAGTTAGAAAATCATCCTAATATTGCTAAACCACTATTGAAGGTCTGGTTGACAAGTCACTTAAGATTGCCAAGCATATACCATGCACTAGCATCAGCTCCAGGGTATAACCTAAGCACTGCCACTTTCCATTTCTGATATGTGTAAGGCCAGGGAACATTGTCACCAATTGCTAAGTTGTTGCTAAATTCTAGTAAGCCAAGCTAAGTTTCTGCTATATTATAAGAGATATAGCAAGCTGTATATTCCTTTTTCTGGGTATTATCAGTAATACCACAGTCAGCAAAAAGATACTCTAATTCTTTGAAGTATTGAGGGAGCTCTCTAAGGCAGCTCTTGTCCTATTTAGGAGCTGTTGTGTTATTATAAGGGGGCATCTGAGCACAGCAAGCAATAGGATCATTATTTATAGTGATTGTTGGTATTGTTGGTGAAAGGAGTACTTGTTGGTCTACTGGTAAAGTAGAAGTCAAATGATTCTTGGGGAAGAAGACAAAAGAGTCAGTAGCTAATAGTAGTAATAATGGAATACTAAGAAAGCTCTCCACAAATGCTCCTGGGAAGTTGCTAAGAAGTTTGCTAATGTTGAGGAGGTTCCTAGTAGCTTCTAATTTGTCTACTAGTAGTCTGGGCTGGGTAGTTGGTGAAGTACTAGCAGGTGTTGATAGTGAAAAGTCAGATAACTTGGTGGTAGATTCTAAGCAATGTTTTGCCTGGGCCCTGGTTTCTGGTGGAATGATTATCTAAGTCCCTCACAGTAGACTCTAAAATGATGTGCTCCTATGCTACCTAGCTGCTATGCAGGAAACCAAAAGGAAGACCTAGAGAGCACCAACAACCAGATAAGGTAGCTGGTAATAGGATATGTGTAAGGGCAAGTCAGTAATTGTCCCAGAGAACAAGAGCTGTATAGAGTAGAGTGAGAAAGGGGTGCAAGTAAAAGGAGCCATTAATATCAGCCTAAGTTGCTAAATGCTAACAGTATGTCACTAAGTCACTAAATGAAAAATGGAATAGAAATAGAGGAAAAGGTGGAGATGTCACTAAGATTAGTAAAGGCCCAAGCAACAAAGAAAGAATAGGGCAAGAATGTAAGTCAAACAGAAAGAAACTTAGAGAACACATGGGACTAGTCCCTAGCCATAGTTGCTAATGTTGCTGAGACACAATAACACTAAGGCACCCATACTTAGTACTACACTAAATTGAGGATGAGGTTGCTAAGGCTTGTTACTAAGCTGTTAATAATAGCAAGGGTGAACAAGATTGAGCTCTGAAGCTGAGGGAGATACTGAGGGCCAATATCACGACCCACTACCGACCCCCAGGACTCAGCCCCGGCCCTGGAACTCCAGCACTCCCAGAACCACCCCCACAACTGCCCCAGGCCTAGACTGCTACCCAGCCAACTCCCCCAGCCATCACTGCCATGACTACCACATCAGCGCCAGGTCTCGGCTATCACATCACATCAGTGCCGGCACCACCTGTCACCTCCAACCTGCACCAAAACCCCCATCACATATCATGATTGCGCATCACTGCTGCCAACCTCCGCATGCTACGCCCCACTCCCACTCCCTCCTCACCACACCACCACCATGTGTCTCTGTGTTCCCAGTGTGAGACCTCTGCACCGCGCAACATGTCTTAACCTTACCCCGTCCGCATGGCCCCTGGGTCTCATCCCAAGCCCTGGCACTGCAACCTACTGCTGGAACCTGGGCCTGATCCCCAGGCTATAATAAGGCACAGAGTAGTAAGTAGGTACTCTAGTCTTGATATTACCGTAACCCCGTCTTGTCTGTTGTGTTTTGTCTCTGTTTCATTTTCTTGTGCGCCCCGGTCTCAATACTTTACTTGCTTCTTTTTCTCATCATACTTGTCTCATTTTGTCTCCCGGTCTTGTCTCCACTCATCTCATACTTCTAATCTAATCTTGTTGTTCTCCTTTCTCTTCTCTACTCTAAGTTCTCTTGACTCTCCATTCCTGGCCCCTCTCTTGACTTAATCATTTCCATCTTCTATTATCTTATCTCGACTCCTTCCCCTTTTGGTCATCTAACTTCCCCAGTTCTGTTTCCATCCCTGGGACTCACTAACTTATCTCATCCTCTTACACCTCTAGGACTTGCACCAACCCCCTGGCACTCGTCCTTCACCCTCCCCGGCACTCATCTCAACCACTGGTGCTACCGGCACTCTTCCACACACTGCCCCCTGCCCTGCTTTGGTCTCCTATGCCTTGCGCTCCTTCCAGTGCTCTGTGTTTGTGTACACGGTGCTTAGCCATAAGGTGGTTCACCCAGTAGACTGAGCCCCCGTGGTCAGCGGAACCTGACATAATATCAAGACTCCCCACCTTACTCTACCATCCACTATGGCCACTTACATGCACACCTACCAGCCCACCGGCTATCAGACTGATGCTTATGGAAGACCCATGCCTGAAAACTACTATACTATGAGTACCCCACAGCCTCTGTATCTGGCCCCCCTGATCAAACATTACCCCACTCTTGTTCCTAGATACTGGGCTCTGGATCAGACTCAGATACCCTATAGCCCCTCTATCAGCCAAGGTATTCCCTAGGACTGGCAATGCGATTCCTTGCAGGCCACCACAGGAACTCATCAGCAGGTCCTGCCCAGAGGTATACCGGAGACACTGCCTAGTGCTTGGGCACCTTTAGCCCTGGCACACGCAAGCACTGCCTTCTTTGCCCCAGGCCAGTACTATGCCCAACCTGCCCCTGTCCCGTCCCCGCCTCTACAGGAATACCCTGACACATATTACTTCCTCTGGCCTCGACCTCCTGTGGCACCTCCTAGTCACATACCTCCCTCCCCCCTGGGCCACCAAAGGATTGCAGCCTATATCCAACAGCATGACAAGGTCCTATGGTCGCTTTGTATATCTTCAGCAGAGTTTGCAAAATGTGCCTGTGCTCTCCTCATCAGCTTGGGACACAGTGACCTCTCTGGGACCCCAGAGTAGTGGGCCAATTGCCTCCTTGAATTCCACAAGCTCTACCTATACGGAGCCATCCCTGAGAGCACCCGGAACACACTATAGGTAGATCTCCATCTCTGGGACAAACTGCACAGGCTGGTGGACAAGATCCACACTAGCCCTACCCCCTGGCACTTTGAGGACCCTGTGGACCCTGCACAATCATTTCATGTGCAGCGCAAGGAGCTGACTGAGCCCCGGGACCCTGCCCCTGCCCCGGTACCCTGCCAGCAGGGGGAGCTCAACACAGCGTCCAACATTCTGAAGGCCCTCAACCCTACTGGGGGACTCTTTGACTAGTCCACTGTCCATACTATTGGTCTCTCAGTGCGCCCTTGTGCGAACTCCCTCCCCAGCACTTTCCACATATGGGGGCAACCTGCTGCCACCAATCTCTGCCCTGATGCTCCTCCCCAACCCCTGCCTGCCAACAATGACAATGCCTCTATTCATACCCTCTCCTATATTAATGAGCTAGAGGCCCCTGGCGGCAGTTCGGCACCACCTAGCAGAGCTCCTGCCCCAGAATTCCAATATGACCATTCCCCCCACTTCAACTTGCACCATCCCTGTGGCAATGCCCCCCCTCCCCTCAACAACCTTCCACCCCCCTAGCAGCCCACAGCCCCTGGTGCACCTTGACTACCCCCTTCTTAGGGACCCCTGTGACCCCCTGCTCCCCCAGGACCCCTGCTTGGCTAACCTTTTGATGCTAACCCAGGACTACCACACCCTGGAGGACCACCACACTCTGGAGGACCACCACCCCTGCGATGGGCTCAAGGCCCGCCCCCAGGGAACTATGGCAGATCACCTCCTGGCAGCAGACCACCTCCTGGCAGAGGACCCCCTAACAGTGGACCTCCTAGTGGATGGGGCCTAGCAATGGACACCTTCCCCCTACAGCGCAGTGGAGGAAACCACTACTATTACTACTACAATGCAGCACCTCTGCCTTGCAACTCCAATCTACAGGATGGCATCCGCGATGTGCTGATACATGGACAAACTCAATATACAGAAGCCCGAACCCTTCTACAGCTGCAACCCCTGCAAATGGAGAATGTTCCTTACTCAGTGTCTTACTATGTTCCAAGCTAAGCCCCTCACTTTCCAGCTTGAGAGCTCACGTGTGGCCTTTGCTGCCTTGTATCTACAGGGCATAGCCTTTGATCACTACATGGCGCTGCTCTGGTTCGACCCTAACAGCCTGGTACTGTCAAACTGGCAGGCCTTTGCCCAGGAGTTCTCTAGTAAGTTTGGAGTATTTGACACTATAGCAGAAGCTAAGAAGAACCTCTACAATCTCTGGATGTATAACAATGAGTGGTTCACCACCTTCATCATACAATTCGAGAAGGAGGCCTATGAAACTGGCTGGAACTACAATGCTCTCCAGTTTGCCCTTTGCTGCACCCTACCTCAACATATCAAGGATGTCCTCTGCCTTGCCCCCAAGCAACCCAGTTACAATGGTTACAAGGCCCTCATCACCCAGATCGACCAGTGATATTGGGAGGATCGCAGTGAGTACTCAGCACCCTGTGCGCCTTGGAACCCCTCCAGAAACTCCAACTGGCAAAGGGGGCTGCTGCAGGCAACTGGACCACCGGTGCTGCACCACCTCCCAACCCCGCCGCTCGGCTGCTCATGGGACAAGGACTGGCCAATGCCAGCCAACCCCCAGGACCCCACCCACAAATGCAACTCAATGCCGCCAATACACAGGAAGCCCCAGACCCCAACCAGACCAACCCTGACTTGCCTACAGACCCTCACGATGCCCAGGACTATGCTGACAACAAGGCCCTGTGCACAAATAGGTTCAGGAACTGGCTGTGGATTGACGTACCGGAGGAGACGCAGAAGAAGCAATGGCGTGAGGGGGCATGCATCTTGTGTGGTGAGCAAGGTCACTTCATCAATGAGTGTCCTAAATGCCAGGTTGTGGGATGAGCCATGTGGACCATCAACAGCAAAGACTGTGACTTCCGGTTTATGGAAAATGACCCAGTGGTTTAGATTATGAAGACACACTAAATTGCAGACCGGACTTCAACATCTTCTCTGCCCCAGCTACACACCTTTGTGTAATGGCTCTATCCCTGGACACCCTCTCAGCTCACCCCCCCTCCCAGTCTTCCCAAACTCTTCTCCTCTGCACCACCCTCCCACACATTTCTGCCCCAGTCAGTACCCTGGTTGACAGCAGTGCCACCAACAATTTCATTGACAAATCCCTGGCAACACTGGCTGCTACTCCTCAGAAACTACCCCTTCCTATCTGCCTCACTCTCTTCAATGGCAGCTCTACCTCTGCCAGTGACATCACTCACTATGTACAGACCACCCTTGCCTTTGCCAATGGTCAGCGGCAAGACCTCCGGCTGCTCGTGACCTGCCTGCACACCTCCGCCCCCCTTATTTTGGGCCTCCCCTGGCTCTGCTCCACCAACCCTCACATCAATTGGCAGAACCTCACCCTCCACTTCAACCACCAAGCCTCGGAGCCCCCAGAGCCCCTGGAGCCCATCCTCTTTGATGTTACTGCCCCAGTCAGCACCGCCAACTATCCCCACACCCCCCCACAACTCTGCTCAAAGTCTGCTCAGTCATTTGTCCTCAACGCCCGACTTGGTGACTCACCACGGGTTCTCACTGCTCTCATTGACAGTGGGGCCACTGGGACATTCGTTAATGACCAGCTCAACCTTAGCCATGACCCCCTCGATAGATCAATGGAGCTACAACTCTTTGATGGTAAGCCCACCCCTACTGGGCCTATCACTAAGTCCCACACCAGCTCCATCACTCTCAACAATGGTCTCTGATTCCCAGTCCAGCTCCTGGTCATACAGCTCCTGGAGGTCACCCTTATTATACTAAGACTACCCTGGCTATGCAACATCAACCCCGACATCGACTGGAAGGACCTCACCATGAAGTTCCCCGGGACCAGCGCCTATCTTGCCACCATTAGCCTCCGCCTCCAACCCACTAGCAACCCCAGCAAGGCCAGAGCTACCGGCAATTCTACAGCACCCCCAGACAACTCTAGTGA
Organism: Termitomyces sp. DKA19; assembly: GCA_018851325.1. NCBI lineage: Eukaryota > Fungi > Basidiomycota > Agaricomycetes > Agaricales > Lyophyllaceae > Termitomyces > Termitomyces sp. DKA19. Next base: position 6,766 of record JABCKS010000641.1, on the reverse strand, counting down.
ACCCTCCTCCACTCAACACGTCCTGAGCGCACCCCCAGTCCTTCCCTCCAACATTCCCCGCAACAAGTATAAAGGCCTGCACTACTCCACCCCTTGCCCCTGGACGACCCTGGGCCCCGGTGACACAGGTCAACCCTTCAAACCCCTCAACCCAGACACCCTTGATATCAAAATCATCAGCCTGGCCCCTTTTGCCTATATCCTCCAGGATGGCACCCCTGCCTTTCAGCTTCACATCTCCCCAGCACTTCTAGAAGAACACCTAGGTGCAGATATGACTGCTCTGGGACAAAAAACAGAGAAACAAATATTACATGAAGTAGTTCCCCTGGAGTATCATGAGTTTGCTGACGTGTTCTCCAAAGGAAGTGCCAAGGAGCTCCCCCCTCACCGGTCATATGACTACAAAATTGACCTTGAAGATGGCACTGCACCCCCCTTTGGCAAGATCTACAACATGTCAGAAATCGAACTCCATGCACTGAAAGACTACCTCAATGACATGCTTGGTAAAGGGTTCATTTGACCCTCGATCTCTGCTGCCAGGGCTCCGGTTCTGTTTGCAAAAAAGAAGGATAGCTCCCTACACCTTTGCGTTGACTACCGGGGCCTCAACAAAGTCACAAAAAAGAACTGGTATCCACTCCCCCTCATTGGTGACCTTGTTGATTGCCTTTGCAGTGCCAAAGTCTACACCAAAATCGACCTCCGCTCCAGCTATAACAACGTCCGTATAGCCCTGGGGCATAAATGGAAGACTGCCTTCTACACCTGCTATGGCCTCTTTGAGTACCTAGTGATGCCCTTTGGTATGACCAACTCCCCAGCCACCTTCCAGTACTTCATGAACGACATCTTCCACAACATGAACAATGTCTTTGTCATTGTGTACCTGGACGACATCCTCATCTACTTGAACTCACTGGAAGAACACCACTCCCACGTCCACCGCATCCTCGAATGACTCCGGGAGTACCACCTACATGCCAAACCAGAGAAGTGCTTGTTCCACACCACTGAAGTCGAGTACCTCAGTGTCATTGTCACCCCAGACGGCATTTGCATGGACCCCACCAAGGTGGAAGCCATCCTCAATTGGCCCCCACCCCGGAGCATAAAGGAGGTACAGTCTTTCCTTAGTTTTGCTAACTTCTACTGCTGGTTCATTGATAACTATTCCAGGATCACCAAACTCCTCAACTGGCTCACAAGGAAGGACACCCTGTGGAACTGGGATGGCCGATGCCAAAGCATATTCACTCTCCTCAAGAAGGCCTTTACCTCCACCCCCATCCTCCACCACTTTGACCCCTCTCTTCCCATTGTTCTCGAATGTGATGCTTTTGACTATGCCATTGCCGGTATACTCTTGCAGAAGGACTCTGGTGGTGACAAGCTCTGGCCTGTTGCTTTCTACACCTGCTCAATGATCCCCATGGAGCATCAATTATGACATCTACAACAAGGAGCTCCTTGCCATCGTCAAAGCCTTTAAGCAGTGGCAGGCCTATCTTGAGGGTGCCCCACACTGCATTCAAGTCTACTCGGACCACAACAACCTACAGTACTTTACCACGACCAAGCAGCTCAGCTGCTGCCAAGCCCATTGGTCTGAAATCCTCTCTGAGTACGACTTCACCATTCACTATCGCCTCAGCCAACTTGGTGCCAAACCTGACACCCTCACCCAGAGACCAGACGTGTATTCTAAGAAGTCGTTCAAGATGGAGTGCAATGCATTTAACCATTAAGTGGTAATCCCACCCAAACACCTTCATGCTGTGCTGATTATGAATGAAGAAGGTATTTTACACCAAATTCGCAACACCCCCCAGGACACCTTCTTCACTCAGCACAACCCCTAAAACACCCCTGCCAATGAGGTTGACAATGACCACCCCTTCACCCTTTCCCTCGACAACTAACTCTTGCTCTGGAACAGATGAATCTATGCCCTAGACTACCAGAAGATCTGCCTGGACATCCTGCACCAACACCATGACTATAAGCTCCACAGGCACCCCAGGATTTGTAAGACCCTCCAACTTATCTCTCAGACTTACTTTTGGCCAGGTATAAAAAAGGATGTCTCCCAGTATGTCTGGGCTTGCGAGTTGTGTCTCCAGGCCAAGGTTTTCTGCCAGCACCTCTACAATCTTCTCAAACCCCTCCCAGTTGGTTGCCGCTCCTGGTCCTCCATCTTGATGGACTATATTGTTGAACTCCCCAAGTCAGAGGGCTTTGATGCCATCCTCGTCATTGTCTGCTGCCTCACCAAGCAAGCAATCTTCATCCCCTGCTGCACCACCTTCATCCCCTGCTGCACCACCGACAATACCCTGGAGTTCACCAAACTATTCCTTGAACACATGTTCTCCAAGCACAGACTCCCGGATGACATCATATCCAACTGCGGCCCCCTATTCATCTCTCAGTTCTGGCAGTCTCTATGTAAGGCCCTTGAGATTAAAACTAACCTCTCTACTGCCTACCACCCAGAGACTGACAGCCAGACCAAACAAGTAAACCAGACCTTGGAACAGTACCTCTGCCTCTACGTCAACTACCTGCAGAACAACTGGCATGTAGAACTACCCTTGGCAGAGTTCACCTACAACAACACCCCCCACTCTACTACTGGTGTGTCACCTTTTTATGCTAATAAAGGTTACAACCCCTGGCTCACCCTCTCCCTTAGAGACATCCCCTTCCACATAGCCCACAAAGTGGCCCAGGACCTCCAGTCACTGCACCAATTCCTCCAGGATGAAATCAACATTGCCAACAAGGCCTATGCCAAGCACACTGACACCTGCTATGAATTGACCCCTGACTGGACCCCCGGCACTCTTGTTTGGCTTGACCAGTGCAATTTGAAGACCTGGCAACCCTCAATCAAGCTTGATCACAAATGCCTTGGCCCCTTCAAGGTCCTCCAGAAGGTCTCCACCCATGCCTACAAACTCAACCTACCCCCAGGACTCAAGGGACTACACCTGGTCTTCCATATACACCTCCTCAAAAAATACACCCTGGACCCCTTCCCTGGACAGTGACCTGGCTGACTGCCCCCTGTCAAAGTCGAGGACAAATACCACTATGAGGTCAACCACATCCTTGACTCCCATCTCATCTGTGGCCGCCCTCACTACCTTGTCTGCTGGAAAAGCTACAGGCCTGAGGACAACACTTGGGAACTTAGGAAGAATCTTGCCAGTGCCCCCACCAAGCTCTGGGACTTCCACCGGCAACACCCCAACAAGCCCTGGGACCTCCAGGACTAGCACTCACAGATAGCATCAGTGGGTATAACCCTCACCTCTGGATTGATCAGGGATTCAACTCCCACTAAGACCCCTATATGTTTTCTTGCATACTTCCCATCTTCAGACTCTTACTTCCAAAAGAAACCCAGACACCACAACAGTATAAACAAGTTTCCTAAGCTACAAAATGATACAAACATTCAAAGAACAAAATGATGTAAAAGCAACAACAAGTCCAAAAGGCAGAAGGATGGGCCCTGGGCCAGCACAGCAACTAATCCCCCCCCTTGTCACCCCCCCTCCCAACTCTCTGCCGCCAGCCCCATCACCAGCATCGCTGTCTCCATCTGGGTTGCCAATGCCACCAGATGTTCCTCCCGCACTAGTAACCCCTCCCCCATATCGACCGCCACACCCAGCCATGACCCAGGAGCAATCGCATTGCACTGCTGGTGCCCCACCAACAAGATGTCTGGTCCCAGTCCATCATTGCCACTACCAGTTCATTCTGCTCCCTCTCTGCCTGTGTGTACTCCTCCTGCAGATGCTGGCACAACTCCACAGTCGATGCCAGTAAGCTCTGCTCCATTGACTCTTACAGTGGGGACTAGGGGCATGCTGTCATCGGCAAAAAGAAACAGAGCCCCAGAGGGCTTGCCATTGCAGTGTCACCATGGGGCCTCTTGCTGGGTCCCACCTTGGGCAATGGGGAGGCTTGCCACTTCCCCTGCGCCACTGCTGACGGCCACTGCTTCCCACACGACAATCCCATACAGACTACCGGAGCTGGGGCCATCTCTTTCTCACCCTTGCTGTCACTCAACTCCTCCTTGTCTCCTGACTGACCCTCCTCCTCAACCTCCCTGGAATACAAACCCCCCTTCCTAGCTGCTGCCATTGCCGCCCATGACCAAGAACGCCCCTCCATCTGCTCCTGCACCCAATCTAGTGACCAACCCTGCTTGGCCACTATGCACGATGCCCACCACAGCCACAATATGGAGCACTGTTCATGCTTGGACCTACACAACAGGCACACTGATGAGTCCCTGCGAGCCCCGGCTACCGGCGCCTCAAACTCACAAGCCATACCATGACGGGCGCAAAACAGACACTGCAAATTGTCAGCGCAGGAGGACTCAGAGGTAGGTATGACTTACTGGACTATGCTGGCAGCACCAGGCTAATGTCGGAGGGCCCCAGGGATGACCCACTGCCAGAGCAAACCGCTCAGGCATAACCTCCGCCTGGGGCACCCAATTGGCTACCAGTACAGGATGAAACACCCTTGAGGCCAAGGGGGGTCGAGGGTGCACTAGTGACACTGGCGCAGACTGTGCAGACTGCAGCTGGACCACGATGGTAGGAAGGGTAGGGGACAATGACAAGGATGAAGACATGAGGAAAGATAGTTGGGAAAAATTTGGCAAAGTTTTTTTTTTTCTTTATCTGTGTACAGGGCTTCTTGATGGCCACCAGACTTTGATTTCGACACCAGAAACTGTATAGCCACCCACAATTCTGTGCATCTCAAGGGTCTCAATGCTGAAGGAGGGGGTAATGTCATAACCTGCTACTAACCTCTGGGACTCCAGCACTCCCAGAACCACCCCCACAACCGCCCCAGGCCCAGACTGCTACCTGGCCAACTCCCCTGGCCATCACTGCCATGACTGCCACATCAGTGCTAGGTCTTAGCTATCACATCACATCAGCGCCAGCACCACCTATTACCCCCAACCTGCGCCAAGACCCCCATCATGCATCATGATTGCACATCACTGCTGCCGACCTCCACATGCCACGCCCTGCTCCCACTCCCTCCTCACTGCACCACTACCACATGTCTCTGCATTCCCAGTGCAAGACCTCTGCACCGTGCAACATGTCTTAACCTCGCTCCATCCACATGGCCCCTGGGTCTTATCCCAAGCCCCGGTGCTGCAACCCACTGCTGGAACCCAGGCCTGATCCCTGGGCCATACGTACTAAGTAGTATATAAGGCACAGAGTAGTAAGTAGGTACTCTAGTCTTGATATTACCGTAACCCCATCTTATCTGTTGTGTTTCGTCTCTGTTTTGTTTTCTCGTGCACCCCAGTCTCAATACTTTACTTGCTTCTTTTTCTTGTCATACTTGTCTCATTGCGTCTCCTGGTCTTGTCTCCACTCATCTCATACTTCTAATCTAATCTTGTTGTTCTCCTTTCTCTTCTCTACTCTAAGTTCTCTCGACTCTCTGTTCCCAGCCCCTCTCTTGACTTAATCATTTCCATCTTCTGTTATCTTATCTTGACTCCTTCCCCTTTTGGTCATCTAACTTCCCCAGTTCTGTTTCCATCCCTGGGACTCACTAACTCATCTCATCCTCTTACACCCCCAGGACTTGCACCAACCCCCTGGCACTTGTCCTTCACCCTCCCCAGCACTTGTCTCAACCACCGGCGCTACCGGCACTCTTCCACACACTACCCCCCGCCCTGCTTCAGTCTCCTATGCCTTGCACTCCTTCTGGTGCTCTGTGTTTATGTACACAGTGCTTAGCCATAAGGTGGTTTGCCCAGTAGACTGAGCCCCTGTAGTCAGCAGAACCTGACAGCCAAGTACTTAGAGTTGCTCTGTCTATTTCTTCATTATTTTTCTAGGTATATACAGAGAGTATTTATACTGTTTGTAAGTAATTTATCCTAAAAAGAAAGATGGTTACCATAGGTAATGGCATCTGCCAAAATACATACTGGGTGTCAAGATGGTAATCAAACATACATATTCAATGTCAAAAAGTGCATACTATGTGTCAGAATGAAAATAAAGAGCATACTAAACATCAGTATCTAAAGTGTAGATGTTGTTTAAGTATGTTAGTAATTGGTACAAGAAAAATGAAGGGTCCAAGAAGTCACATGTCTATATGTTCATTTTGAAAGCAAAGTGCCTATATTGCTAAGAATTGTTGCTAGCAAACATTGCTAAGGGGGCTTTTGGCAAGGTCATTCTAGATGCATGATCTAGGCTCTACATGATAAATGCTCATGGTCCAAAAAAATCCTGTGGTTGCTAAGGTCTTGTGCTGATCTCCAGGTCATATGCTGTCCAGATAAGATAGTTGGAGATATCAGTAACTGTACTCAGCAACAGATGGGTCTTATCAATATATAGAAGGGCAATCTCACAGTGCATCATATTCCATCCTCAGAAAACCTCACTAACATTTGCACCAAACTACTTTCTTGTTCCTCACATGATTACCTTGTAGGTCTCATGGGTCTCAAGAGTTGCTCAAGTCAGGGGAAGTGTTAAATATAGACTTGCATGACTATTATGTTACACAACACAATTTCCTATACAGGTATCTTACTCATATTTATTTTGTTTTTCTTTTTTCTCTTAGTACAGACTGCTCATGATCAGTATTTATGTAACAGCTCATGTGCATTATAGCTCATACAATACATTTATTAATATTTACAGTCATTACTAATTATTAGTTATTTAACTTG